>JAJSRV010000101.1:12139-36736 GCA_021527715.1 Neoseiulus cucumeris
TATTCTCTGTAAATGACACGGATCCAGCAGTTACCGTCCTCATTCCCGGACCCACACCTCTTAGTCTTATCTCCTAGCCAGAAGCCGTGCTCAACACGTCTAACGGTGTTTACCTTAAGGCTTCAACTCCTGTCGGTACACCCTAACTCAGTGCTACCTGGGCGCAGTGTTGAAGTCAGAGAGGGTCCCCGTGCATTCTTCACCTAGCACCGGTCAAAAATGCCAAGGAGAAAAAAAGAAAAATCTCGAATTTACATATTCGAGAGTGGCCATCCAATGAGTACGAATGTCGAATCGTCCAGAAAAAAAAGGTACCCTAGAGTAAACTCAAACCGGAACGCCAGCTTATTCATAAAAAGTGCACATCAAGATTTCCTCGATATCAAGAATCGGTAGTGTATTTACACCAGACTATCATCAGCCTATGAGACGCTCGACTTCCTCACAAATCTTCTGAAGACGAATCTATCCTTTCAATGTCGATGACTTTAAATTCGTGGTTCACATTTCCCTGCACCGAAGAAAGTTAGGATGAGCATATGTACAGACGGATCTGAAAGTATCATCTCAGGTCATGACTCCCTACCTGATACGTCCTCTGTTCGCTCTCAAATTTCATTCTGAACATCCTGATTTTCGCATCGGAAAAAATTTTGTGATATTCGTCGGTATCGGTTTCCAATAATTCGGCGACCTTGAAAGCCGTGGTATTGAGAATTCTTTCGGCGATCTAAAATAAATGACCCTCACTTCAACCAGAGAAATTATGAAACATGTACTTAGAGCGTACAACACTCACATCATTGAATGCTGTGCACCAGACTTCATGAGTCTCATCTTGCACCATCATCTTCAACAAGAATCTGAGCTTGAACGACGATGTAGCAGCCTTGCACTTGGGACAGTACCATAATCCTCCGTCTCTTTCCTCTACTTTTTTTGAACAATTTGTCTTACAGCAACTTTTATAAAAACACCCGTCGGACTTGAAAGCCGTGATTTTGACAGAGTTCCAAAATGTTGAAAGATTAGACATCTCGGATGAAATTATAGTTATGAATTTGTTCTCCGTGGTTTCACTCGGCAGGGTGGCATCAGGGCTGTCTCCCCTAGATGTCCACCAAGTTCGCAATTCCTGACCACGTCTTATTTTCGGCTCTATCTCAATCTTAGATGAGGCCGTCGTATTGACAGTGACGTTCTCCCTAAATCTGTTGGTCCGAACATTCGAAATGCTCACTACTGGGTGTCCACCGACTTCTATGGAATTGACGAAGCTGTCCCACAAAGTGAGAGTGAGACGCGCTTCTCCTTCATCAATCAGGTGAATGTCTTGCTTCACCATAGCTTCTCCAGTTCGTCTACGGCATACACTGGTGACGTCCTCAACTCGCATCACAATTCCACAGATACTGACAACTGTGTTCGGGACCGTGCGATGAATAGTTTTCAGACACGTGTACACTGGAAAAAAAATCAGCGCGTCCGCATTGACCGTCTTGGAAATCGTTATCGAAGTCGATAAACTGAGCCCTATTTCCAGATCGATTACGGTCGTCCGGTACCCAACCATCGGCTTCCGACAAACGAAGGTTCTGAGCTCAAGAACCGCGTCAACGGCGAAAAACTTTTTGAAGCGAGTACAGGTTTCGTTGAAACCGACCACCCTCATTTGCGCTGTGTCGTCGCAAACCAGGACCGAAAATACCCTTCCGCCGTGTGTGCCTTCACCCCACGGTTTCTCCACGGGCTCAGACGCCACCCGCACGCATACAGTCGTGTCGCTGTAGAACTTGACGCCTAAGTGCACAAGCTTTGTGCCTTTTCTGGCCATTTTCCCCGTCGGGTCATCGTCGAGCACCGCGTCCGCTTTCCGTTTTCGCTCACCGTCCCCTCCACCGCTTATTCCTCGCTCCGCGTTTGAATTCATCTTCACCGCTCAGTGTTCCTTCGCTTGCCAAGAATATCGTTATTTTTCAACAAAGATACTCCTGTATTTTTGCTCTTATTTTATCTACTCTAATAGCACAACTGTCCCCTTCTCACATACCACTCGAAAACAACGAAAAAATCGGTTTGGCCTCTACCCCCCAGACCTCTGCTCAGGGCCGTCTTCCGTCTAGGGCTCAACAGTCTACGTCTGCACCGTGCCGCCCAATCCTCCCCTTCTCCGCTGTCCCGAGCTGAGCACACGAATTGAGTGAACGCAGCAGTGTTCACCACCGCGCTATCCCCGGCGGCGACCTGACGCGGATGTGTGTACTGCTTGGCGCATTTTTGCCTTTACCGCCCGTCTAGGAATTAGACGCCCTGCGTGCTGCACTCGGGCTTGGGGAGCGTGTGTGGTCGCGCGAAGCGCGACGGGTTTGCTAGTATTGCACATACATGCTGCAGTATGTTTCAAGATATGATAAAGTAGGAAATTCTTATCGTAGCAACAAGCCATATGGCGACAGTTGTGCAGCTCACTACAGTCGATCGGAAGTTGCGGATTGAGAAAATAGAACATGATGTAATTGTTGTAAGCTTGGGACAGGAAAAAGCAAAAGAGGAGCATGCAGCAAGCAGTCATCATTCGAGAGTATCGTCGACCGCTGTCCATGTCCATCACCGTCAAGAATCGCATCCAAATGTTCACCACAACGCCGCTGAAACCGCTCATCTCCAGCCACGAAATCAGTTTGGCTAGTATCAGGGTGGTCAAAATAGTCAGAGCCCACACCGTCGCATCAAGAGGTTCTATCAGAGCTGAAACGCCGACTTCACGCCACCGAATCAATGAATAGCAGTTCATCGTCTCGGTTTTGTATATAGAGTACCGGTTCAGCATGATGATATCAAAAGTTTTGATGGCTCTCGCGGTGAGGTTGAAAGCTACTCTAACCACGGTGACATTGCATCGAACCAGTGCTTGGAGGCTTGCTTTCGGGATCAGAACGAACTGATATCTGACGAAACTAATGGACTCCATGGAGCACACATTTTCAGTTGGTGAGCAAACGTCCAAGGAAGCAATCTCCCTCCAGTAAATCAGCTGATCGAACCGCTGGGCACAATAGAATCGTCGTATCTGGTTTTGATACCAGAAGAGTGTCGAGATTCCTTCGAAATTTTCCCTCCCGACACGGTTCTTCACCTTCATGTGCAGTAAGCACTTATGGCGGAAGTTGTAGAATGAAGAAGGTTCCGCTGCCGTTGAAATCGCAATGACTTTCATGTCAACGGCAAAGACGTCAAGGTATAATTGGGGAGCTCTGGTTTTGGACCTCGGGCTCGAATCGTAGGGTTTAGTCAGAACCAGCAAGCTCGAATTTGGTTTGATGGGCTCTCGTGTTAAAGAAGGAGAGGTGTACAAGATCAGCAACTTCGTTGGGTGAATGCCGTTCCGTAAAGCATAATTCTCAGCTTCGGCAACGACATTCATCTGGGTGAGTTGTTTCGGAGTCACAGACTGAGGTGCTTCACTCCTACAGTGGGCAACGAACAGGAGGAAGAATATCGAGTACATTCTGGGAGCTGTTCGTTTTTCACAGCCTAATGATGATTCAGCCAATTGATTCCGCCAAGTTCACGAAGATTCGTATTTATCTCACCTCACTGGAGCACTTGTTGTGGACTCGAACAACGACACGTCACTCCCGATGAGCTTCCTAGATAGTTTTTTTTCTCCTTTCCTATCACTTCAATAGGGACGTGGAGAGTTTCGAAGGAGTTGATGGAGGATCCTGAGAAGTCGAAGTGAATTTGAGTCTTCCTTCACTTCCGCGAGCGACACGATGAGACTGTTCAGCTTGAGCGTCCGCGCAGTCTAAGCTCTCTTTAGAGCGGAACTATTCACATTCCAGATTCATCAGATCCATGCAGTCGAAGTCGCCTACGAAAGACACGTTTACAAGTAGAGCTCGGGTTTCTGTGCTGAGAAATATGCTTGAAAACATGCAAAATATGCAGAAACAAGTTGAGGCTGAGAATGAAAACAGTTTCCGTTTGAAAGCACTCTTGGACGTGAATTATTATCAACGAATTCCCGCAAAAAGCGTTTTATAGAATCGAAGAAGGAAATGCCAGGTTGCTCCTTGGAACAAAGAAGCTTCAGGATCCCACCTTGCCGCAGGAAGGCAGCTTTCTCTGTATTGCTGGTGGAGACAGGATTTCAATTCAGGACTACGTTGTGGGATCGATTTCAGCGAATTCGAGAGAGGATATGTGATGCGGGGGTGACGCGCTGCAAATGACGTCATTCTGCTTCCGGTTTTGGGATACGTTCTGATTCAGGTTTCGAGCAGTTAAAACTGACAGTCGCAATGTGTGGCGATCTTTCCCTCACATTGTGTCGGTGCGTCTCCGTCACGATTCAATCGCGATTCCGCTTGATCGCTCTCTGGTAGATCGGAGCTCGGAGCTTGAATCGATTCCTACAATGTCGACTCTGGGCATCAATCTGGGCGTGATCTCGGATCCTCAGTGAGCAATCACTGGAACCTGGACGTTAAGACATTATTCATTATTCACTCTCCATTAATTCATGGAATGGTTAATCGAAGGTCGACCTTATCGAAGATTTTCGCCCAATCGCGACTTGGGCTGGAACCATCAATCATCAATTGATAGATGGGAGGTCGAAATTAACCACAATTCCGAGAACCGCGGTTCTTGATTCCAAAGACACAAATACCGAGAAAGGCGGTCAGAAACGACAATTGTTTTCTTGAACGATTATTATGGTCGGCCCTTGAACATTTTCAAGCCGTGCAACGCTGGACGAATCTTTGAGCAGGCTTCGTAAATATCGGTTTTGTATTCGAAATCAGAGTGAATTTGCAATCCGAGGAACTTGCGGCTCTAAACGTTCCAAGCCACCCTGCATCCACTTATAGCAAGGTGATCGCAGGGGGAACATGGGTTTTGATAGATAGTTTCAAAAATTGAGGGCCGAAAACTGAGTATCCAGTCGGAGGCGTCGAGCTCCGCGTTCATGCGAGGGGAGATCAGGTGCTCCGCCGCCTTGAATAAGGACGGTAGGCAGCTGATAGGTCGGTAGGCTATGAGCATACATACACATACGTGTTCTGGTCCTGAAAAACGGAAATAGCTGTACTCATCGACACATTGAAAAGAATCCGCAAAACCTTGGATAGGTGCGATAGGAGAGTATTCACGTGATTGCAACTGTTGAACGCAATGACATCGTCGATACCTCCGTCGAGGAAAGTTAACCTTGAGAACATAACATCGTATTTGGAAGAGATATTGCCAAACGCCCGATCTCCCCCTCCTGTATACGCCCCTGCCTTTTCATCCGTGAGGAACTCTAGAACCAGAGCTCTCGCCCTCGAGTCCTCGTCCTAACCACCGCCCGCTCCCGCCACAGATCATCTCGAATGATCAGAATTCCATGATTGTTCCTTCGAGAGCAGTTTTGCCGATCTAAAGCGAGGGTGTCCGCCAACGGGGATGCCCCGAGTGGAATCGAAAGTTCGGTTCATGCAGCCGATCTTATGAAGGAGAACGGTACTCAACAACAACTACAACAGTAACAAACGACCTCATTCATCTCAGGAGAACATTGCAGAAGATCAAGTAGTCTTAGATCGACGTCGATCAGCGACTAATCGACTCCAGTGCTCAATGGAAGACGTAGGTACATATTATCATCAAGGAACCTGTCAGGGGTCGCCCGGATGGCAACATAATTAGCCCTTTGGTTTCCTGGAGGTCTCGCATGTTGCATCTACCTAGTACCCTACCCAACATTTTCGAGTCTTCATAGACGACTGGAAATCGAACGAGGGTTGGCGGTGCACGGAATGAATCCGAGGTGCTCTCTGCTCTTCTTCCCTGGCAGACGAGATTTCCCGGCGGATCTTCCAACCCATTGCTCATTTCGTAGAACAATCGATATGCCGCGCCCATTCATTCCCTGATATCCATTCTCCAACGATTCATTGAATTCACGTGATTGGGTATAGGAATCTGCCATGCTCACATGAAATTCCTCATCTTATCGCCCTCAGCTTCACAACCTGCTGGGAACGAAATCGATAATCAACGTACTGTCAGAGAGCAGAATCTCGTGACATTCCGAAAAACTGGTGCCCACAAGAGGAGGGTGTGTTTTCGGCGCAAGGATTAAGTTCCGAAATTCCATTCCTGTCTGATATATTATGCCTCACTGAATTAAAACGAACGAAGCGCCTGATCAGCGCTCTGCATAGAAGTTTACTTCGCTCAGAGCGGTTCGAGATTTTCCCGCGGTAATGGGTTTTCGCGGTCCTGACCCTTCGCGGTCATGGGTTTCCGCGATAATGGGCTGTCATCTGAGAAACTCCTTCGTGAAACACCGGCACCGGGCCTTTGACATGACAGAAAGTGAACATTCTGTGGTTTAGCATAAATCAAACGCATCGAAGTATCCGTCAAAGGTCAATCAATCCGAGTTTCCGACACGGTGTATTTTGACAACATTTCAAATGCTATGTGCGAAGATTCTAACAATCAATCCGAAAAAAAAAAACAGGTTTGGCGAATCTTCGGGCGTCTTACATTATCCTCTAGTTCTACTGTAAAGCCCAGAAAAGCTTTCAAAGAGTAGGTGCTCCCACGTTGCTTGGTTCTCTTTCGGAAAGATATGAGCAATCGAATACCTGCATTGTCATCATTCCAACTCCTCTCATCCTTGCAGAGCGGAAAAGCTATTTTAGGTGGTCTTAGATCTCATGCAGACGTCGAAGAGAACTTCTATGAACATGGTCGTTATAGGAGTAATCGAGGCTGAAGCTAGTCTTCGGAAAAATGGAGATTGAAATCTCACCAGGGCTGTCAAACACTGAGAACGACTTTCAGCAAAAATTGGCGAAACAATCACGGGAGTGTATTGACGGAGGGATGCGCCCATTCCATAAAATGGAACTTCTCGGTGCCCTGCTTGATCCAGAAATGAATGGAATCCAAAAAATCAGAGCCGAGCTCGCGGGAAGGGATGCCGCCGGATTCTTGCTTGAATGCATCCAGGTATACCTGCCAGGAATTTCTGTCCACGACGAGGTCTCTATTGTTTCGGAGTCACCGTTGAAGGAACAGAGGTCATGTGCAGAGAACCTGGCCAGCGAAATCGAGCGATACCTCTCAGCACAGCTCTGGTCTCATGAATCACAGAGAATCAGGCACTCCACTTTGAATGTTGGACTCATAGCACAGCAAGGCATCAGAACACCTACCAAGCTCTTAGAGAAGTTTCGGGCGCAGAAAGGTGAGTGTCGTGCTGCCACACAAACAGCGACAAAGCGATCGTGAAATCCACATGTGCGCTTGTTTACTTGGAACTCGCTGACGCGCCATTTTCATCTCGAAGATCCTGTTGTGTCCGCTGAGTACCGCTGTTCACGACTCAATTGTTTCAACTGGTTTTCTCTGTGATTCATGAAACGTTGAAGTTTGCCTGTTACCGCGTTCCGTGAAGAGTTACTTGATACAAGACGAGCAGCGCTTTCACCGGAAGTGACCGTACATCTCTCTCCGGGGAAGCCGGGAATGATTCTGAGGTCTCTGCGGAGAAATTGGTTCGGTCTTAGGATGCCCTCTGTACGCGTAGTGGTCGTTCTCGAAGCAACCGGCTGTGGCAAATCGTGGCTCGCAGTTGAGATAGCTTCAAAGTACAAGGGCGAAATCATCAATGCGGACTCGATGCGAGTGAGTTTTCCACGAATGTCGGTCTCCGATCCGTATCCATGCGTTCAGATGAGCTCTGTCGTCTTGTTGTCATATCTTTTTTGATCACAATCTCTGTTGAAACAGCTCTACAAAAATCTGGACATCACCACCAATAAAGTCGCAGCGGAGGAAATGGCTGGCATTCCGCACTATAGGATCGATTTCGTTGAGCCCTCGGAGTTGTCGATTTCAGGAACCGCGGTCTTCCGGTAGTGAGTGACGGTGGGGTGACGATGTGCTCTTGGCTAACGAGGGTTATCCAATTCATTCCCTGCCAGAGGAGTTCCGATTTTCTCTACACGGAAGAAGTTGGTAGATTTGCAAAGTAATTACGCCCAAACCTGCACGGGGGCTCCGGCACCAACACCTTTGGCGTAGTTTCCCTTGCGGAGGAGACGATGGATACGAAGTCCCGCACGAGACGAACGGGTCTTCGCCTTTCCCCCTTTCCGCGTCCAGACATGTTGAGAGTTCGAAGGCCATGTCGATCCCACTACAACAAGAGGTCGACGATCAGCTCTCAGGAAAGAGTAAACTGTGCTCATCAAGATATCTCAAAACGGCCATTTTCAGGGCCTCCAACATTCACGAGATCACCTGACCCGAAGTAGTCGTCTCTCAATAACCAGTTGAGGAGTGATTCGACCCACCAGATCATTGAACCAGATATACACTCTTATCATTCTCGTCCACCTCTCTTGAGCAGCCGTGGAAACGAGCACCTCTGAAAGTCTTGGAAGTATATTTCATTGCAAATCTCGAAGCTACCTAGAGAGAAACGAGATCGCAAATCGGGAGGAAGAAAAATGTCCGCTCCCCAGCAGCAGGGTTACTCCCCGATCACCCGAAAACCATTGAGGTCGGTTTGGGTTGGGATATTTTCAGAGTGAGTCCGAAAGGCGGTTTCAATGACTTCCAGGTTAGATGGACTATACATAGATCGAAGTCCTCCAACAAAGGAGAATAGATCGATGGGTTGACTTTCCTTTGGAGCGCGAGCTGGACTATTTAGAGTCCTAGCATATGTACAGTGATAGGTATATCTCGGTCGGTTTTTTTCTGAGCCTGGTTTTGGTTTGAGGCGGACTTCGGTAGGGTTCTGGTTAGCCGGTTGGATTATTCTCACTCTTGGCATACATACAACCTTGTTCGCGCGCGTTTTTCTGTCGTCTGCTCGGGGTGTAAACAACAAGTCGTGTCCGCAGAGTGTAGCAGCAGCTCTGTGAGAGTTTCGGTGTTTCGAGCAAAGCTGGAGCTTGTCAGTCACCTAAATGTTTGTCACAGAGGGTGTCCCCACTGGAGGTACTCAGAGCCCGCAGAAGTGCGTGATATGCTCGCAAAGGATCCTACCGGGCGCGCTAGCCCTGATGTGCGTCGCTTGCCGTTGCTGGATGCACGGGAAGTGCTGTCGTCCGGAGATTCGACGGAAGGGCAAATATAGGAAGGAACCGTTCGTGTGTACTCGTTGTTCGAGTCTTGATGTCTCGAAGGGCTCAGGTGTCCTTCGGGAGGTCTGTCAGTCGGCGAACCCGCAAATCGTCGCTTCACCCCCTCGCAAGTCGAAGGCCGCGTCACACTCGTCGAAGCCTAAACAGTGTGGCGGTTGTTTGGAAAAGCGTAGACGCATTGAACAGCTGGAACAATTGAACCTTCAGTATCAGATCGAAGCTGATTTGGCCGGCATGGAGCAGCGTGCATATTTCATGAACAATGCGATGGGTGAGAAGTCCAGACTATGCGAGGAGATCGAGGATTTGGAACCTAATATTGTGGAGATTATCACGCCTGACGTCTGGAGTCGATGGATTTTCGGAACACTTTTCATCTTCATCCTTGCTACACCCTGGTTGCGCAGACGTTCATGATGAGTGGGCCTGGCAGAAGGTTCTTGAAAGCGGTTTCAAAACCGAAAAAACGCAACTTCCTTGCTGAAAACCGCAACCTTGTACGGTTTCAGATGGACGCATACGGCTTCCTCTTCTGCTCATTGTGTCCTTCGCGAATTGAACAAAGCTCTGGACGAAATACCGAATCGGTCGAACATTTGACATGGGATTCGGTCTTGAATTATCTCGAAACTCCTCCGGATGCTGTCCCACTGTCTGGGACAATCTTGCTCCATCCCACAGGTCCTGCGCGGCCCGCACTGCGGGCGCTGTCGCGAACTTGGCGGAGACATCGAAGTTGACGAAGTACCGCGAGCTCGAAGCCCGGTTCATCGTCCACCCCATCGCCATCGAGCCTTAGGCGTTCTGGGTCGTTCTTCGGAGGCATTCCTCCAAGACTTGGGGAAACGAATCGAGCTGGTGTCGGGGGACAAAAGGGCAGGCGAGTTCCTGCTGCAGAGAATTTCAGTCGAGGTGCAGAGGGGGAATGGCGCGGCAGTTCGGGGGTCGCTACCAACCGGGGAGGTTTTTGCCGGAATCGGCCGAGCCATTTCAATGTAAATACATTGGATCTCATCAAATTCAACGATAAAGGGATTATCTGCGATGATAACTCGCCCTCTTTTTCACCAGAGGCAGACGCGGAACTCTCCTAGAGCGCTACTGGGAGATTTTGCTCTCGATTCCTCCGACGTCGATTCAGGCAGAGCCCGATTCCAGGGTGGTCCTTTCTTCGGGACAGAAAAGAGCGAGCTCGAATCCTGAGACACTCGAGGGCATCTTTATTTCACGTGATTTGTACAAACAACGATCAGAGGAAGCATAGTGCTAAATGAAACAATCTGCGATAAGTGTGAAAAGTCGTGGTGAAAACTGCTCAGCTTCGATCTGGAGTTCCTTCAGAGGAGCTCGGTTGTATGACGCATAATAAATCTACGTTTTGTTTGACATCATGGAGATCATATGTCGATACAAATAAATGCAGAAATATACATTTTGAACGAATAATACGTCTCTGTGTTTTGTCCGCCTCACTGTCGGCGCGTGAATTATCCACTTCAGTCAGAGCTCGAATCAAAGCGAAGACTTCTCGCTCTCCCTCTTTTTTGAAAGTTTCCGAGCAGCTTCTCACAATGAGGATTCGCTATCAAGAATTTCAGCCCCGAGATGAAATCATTCTCCTTCATCCATTAACAACAAGCCGCAACGCGAAAACCGCGGTTAACCGCAAAAATGAGCGCAATCAATTATAGCCCTCTTTGAACCGTCGAGGTCGTTTGAAGCGTATCGAGGATGTACATCGAAACGGTTATCACTGTTATCACTTATCACAATCCTGCCATAGAAGTAAACCCGCCGTGGACCAGAAACTTCCGGAGGTTGTAGAGGATTGGAACCCATCAATTCTACCGATCATTATAGATCTGGTCGAAAACGCTCCACGTTTGATTCGAACCATTATTATCTCGGAATCCGAACTTTAGTGTTCATGAAAGGAAGTACGGTCACGGTGAAATTAGCCAGAGATCCTCTCTTCCCAGCTCTTCCCCCCAACCACTGAATCGGAATGAAGACTTGGATTTTTGGGGCGATCGAGTCGGTCTTTCGGGTCGGCGCATTTTGCTTTTTAATTTTTAGAATTTGGGAAATCGTCAAATTTCACGCGTTCTCCAAAAGTCAAAGACTTTTTGTCCTTTCGAGTATCAGCCCGCTCTCACCGAGGTTCTTGAGAGAAAAAAAGTCGTCGGAGAACCCCGGAAACTTCACTATCGGGTAGTTTGAGTCAAAATAAGAAACTTTTGCACTCGGAAAAAATTCGATTCTGATCTCGTTAGCGAATTGGACGATCTAGCGTTCGAGGGGTGAATTTAGGGATGTTCTCAAACGGCCCGCTTCGGACGGCGTTAAACGCTCGTCTCGAGTTAGGGAAAGCGTTATTCTGAGGAGACCAAGGCGAACACTTTCACGTTTGAATTTTGAAGATCGGATGAAAACTGACGAGTTCCCTGTCGGGTAACATCACGAGAAGTAGCTTCAACTTTTACGCGAAATCGCGCCTAACAAACAACCATCAGAGAGAGAATGATGACAGAGAACGATCTGTGATAAGTTGCGATAAATGTCCTGCATCGAAGTAGAGTGCAAGAATATCAGACACACGGAGGGAACAACGAGGACACGCTGACTTAGAGTCATGAAACCGTTTTATTCGACTGTGCCTGCACATCAAAGAAATCTCACCATCGCTGGTTTACAGAAATCTCGTCATTCCACAAGAGTCAAAAAAAAAGTATAGGATCCATGACAGAATCATTCTTTAGACTGTTTGAGGAGCAATTGTAGTGATCATCATACACCGTTCGATGTTGTGGGTGAGTCGATCTCGTGACTTCGATGGAATGAGTCAATCAAGTTAGTGAGAGCAAGAGGGGTTGTCCGGGCAGGACGTTTAGGCGGATCCGGTCGGGTTTTCGGCGAAGTATGTCATCAAGTCGTCTTCCATGGTCTGTGGAGGATATCAAACAACTCGTTTAAAAATATGTCGAGTAAGCCATTCTATGTTGCCCGTCCTTTTTGCTTCCCTCGATGAAGAGTTTAGAATCGGTCGAATTTAAACTCACAACAGGGTTGGTCGTTGTCCCGTATCTCTTCATTGGCTGACCATTTTTATCAATGATGAACTTGGTGAAGTTCCATTTGATAGCGCTGTTGGAGGAGGAAAAGAGTTCGATTGATTTATCAATCTCAATCAAATCTAAGCTTGATTTCAGATGGAATTCTCAACTAGAAATCTGTATCCAATATTCGAACGATTCCAACGATGGATTGTGGACACCAACTTGATCATGAAGCCAGATTGCTTTTCTTTGAGATACTTCCACAACGGGTGAGCGTTGTTGCCATTGACGTTGATCTTGGCGAACATGTCGAACTTCACTCCGTATTTCCCTGAAAATTTTCACGTTCCGATTTCAGTCAATTGAGTCTCTATCGCTATGGCTAAAGATTCATCATTAGTAGAGCTTGGAAGTTTGAGCATTATTCATTAATCAGCCTCCATCAATCCATGGATAGATTGATCGAAGGTCGATTACTTCGATGATGTTTACCCAACAAAGTCATGGGCTGGAATGATCAGGCACCATTTCACTAAATATCCATCAATTCATATTGATTGATGGAGTTTCGAAAATGATTAATGCCGAAACTTCCAAGCTCTAATCATTAGACTCCAGGTGTTCCTCCTCTTCTGCAGAACGGCGGGAATCGATATTAATTATTATTATTGATTATAATCAATCAGCGCGCTACGCATACGAGAACTGATCGTTTCTAGTCAAACCGAGGGGCGTTGAAGCTCACCTTGCGCGAACTTCTTGATTTTTTCATTGGTGCCTGATTCCTGGTTGCCGAACTGGTTACAGGGGAAAGCCAAGATTCGTAGCCCGTTTTGCTCTGCATGCTTCTCATATAACGCAACGAGTTCTTTGTAGTTGCGATCGGTTAATCCTCATTTAGTCGCTACATTGACGATGATACAGACGTGACCTCTGGAATGGGAGAAACGGACACGATCGAAGTCTGCTGGATCCTAGCATTCGATCGGAATATCTGACTAGATTCGGAATACCCCTTTGGTTGATTGACATTAGGTTTACAAATAATCTCTTGTTTAAATTACTTGTATTTGTCGAGGGTGACGTTGTTTTCGTCAATGTCGAGCGCCTCGAATTCGTAAATGGACTTTGAGTCCTTCCAGTTCTCTTCCTGGAAGGAGGCTCGAGGTAAGTGTCAGATTGTGGACATGAAATTCGAGGAAACCGCCAGCCGAAACTCTGCCAGAGTAGCGCCGGATGACACTTACCATGTTTTTGCCGGAGGCTGAAAAATAGAATAGAGCGTTTAGAACAAGTCCGTCGATCAACCCCTAGAATATCGTTTCTCGATGTTGCAACGATCACCGCTAGAGTAGAATGATACTGGAAATCATGTCTGAATGCATGTTCGTCACGCTTCGCGCCTGGAAACTTGACAGGGAGAACGCGAAACGCGCGCAACTCGATGAGTCGGACTCCGTCTTCACCCCGTCGTCGCGCTCACCATCGAGAGTTCGGCTGCCATCAAATGTGGGAAATCCTCAAGTTTTAAGGTAAGAAGAGGTAAGGTAAGAAGCGATGTTTTAGGGATGCGCGCTTATTTATAAAACAACTGAGAATCGGCCTTTTCGCGTTTTTGCTGTTTTTCTTGCCGAAGATGTCGAAATGCACGATCATTGCAATTCGAGTGTGTCGAAATCAGCGCAGCCGGCGAACCCAGAAAGTTTCGCGAACTATTCGGGTCACAGGACTGGCGCGTGGATGAACAAGGTGTGGTACATGCGGCATCTCGAATCGCTTCCATTTCACAAACGAACGAACCGCTATATGTACTAGATAATTTCCCCCTCGGAAAAGAAAGTATTTTCATGGATTTCATCAAAGAACTCACTTTCGGTGTTCGCTGCGAATCATTTGTAAACAGCTGAAGCACCCGTGACTCTCACTTTTCACTTTCCCGTAATCTTAGGGGAGAGATCGAGTTGTTGTTCCATCGCGGGCGAACATCACGTCTGCGCGCGCAGCGGAAGACTGCACCTACGCAGCTTTTGGAGTGATTTCGCTTGATTCGTTGTTCTCTGGGCATTCTGGGAACCGACTATAACCACATGATTGACCGAGCAGTCAGACTGGAGAATATTGCGAGAGGAACAAAATCAAGTCTGTCAAGTTTCTGTTCAGATCAAATCTGAACAGAAGGCAGAACGCTGCGCTCAGCTCGCGCTTGGCGGTTGGTCGGTCGCTTCTTTCCTTCTCGATTTGTTGAATTTCCTGCTTCTATCTGCCCTCAGTCAGAATTCGAGATGACTCTCGGGTGAAATATAACTCGAATATCAGTTTAGTGTGACGTTAATTTCAGGTCAGATACCCGACTTGACCCGGTTAAGAGCCGGGTGGCTCGTCACAAACAACGATGAGAAGCGGTGAATCGACAGAGTCGCGGCATACGTAAGAGTGAACTGCGGAGTTTTGCCTCCCTTGCGACCCGAGTTCCTAATGTTGTACACTTCAAGCGCAGGTCGACGTCATAATCTGTGAGAAAACTTTCAGCGAAGGGGCTTGGGACGTTCAAGCTGTAGGGTTTGCAGAGAATCTACACATTCTATGACTTACCTTGTGCCAATCCTACCGAGCATCTGCGAATCTGCGCAGATATCCATCGAAGACAAATGCGCCCCTTACCCAATTCAGCGGATCGAAATGACCACAGAGGCCGCCTTGCAGTCGGCGGCGTGGGGCTGTTCAGCTGACGCTCGCTTCATCAATTAGAGTGGAAATGCCGCAAGCCAAGAATGCTGTTTTCTTGGCAAATGCATCACGAGACTGAATGCACGTTATGCGTATCAAATCGCTTGAATTTAGTGTTGACACTGAATATTGACGATCGGTGTTCAGTTCACAATCAGATGATCTGGAGACAGAAGTCGTTTCCATGAAATCGACGTCGTCTGCCGGCTGGTCGGTGATAACTAGAGCTTGGAAGTTTAGCCATTAATCATTTTTGAACCTCCATCAATCAATATGAATTGATGGATTTTCAGTGAAGTAGTGCCCGATTATTCCAGCCCATGACTTTGTTGGGTAAATATCATCGAAGTGAACAACCTTCGATCAATCTATCAATCATTAGGCAGCGCATTTCCATCGAAGTTCAGAGCGGAAACGCGAGGATGATCTCAGGAGGGACACCTCCAAGCAGCGCCCTCAGGGAACTTAATTTCCTGAGTGGCTAACTTTCTCACTTCTTGAACTTTTCAATTTGTGACATATCGCTTACAAAGTATCCAACAATAAATGGAACGTTATTCATCAATCAATCTTCAATCAATCAATCAATCAATGTTATCTATCCATGGATTGATGGAGGCTGATTAATGAATAATGAACAATTCGTCGACTGCCGTTCATGCCTCTGCCAGCAGAGATGTTCAACCGGTCTTTATTGTCGTTCACAGTTGCGTATGAGAGATACATACATGATTCTGATCTGTCAGATTTTGCGCCTGACATAGGTGGAAGGACGGAAAGACATCCGAGATTTTTGGAGCCAATATTCAGCTACTCTTCGGCACCTGGCTCGCGTTTATGAGCGTTTCAAAATAGATGAAGTACGCAAGTATGAAACTCGAGATGACTGTTTAGGTATGAGATCGGGAGCCTCATCCGATGAGAACCATTCCGCTGGTAATTCAACCAATATCAATTGCTCCGAGAGATGTTGCAATGCATCTCAAGAAGATTCGGTCACATAAGACAAATTCATAGAAGAATAAGAATTCGAGCGGAGTATCTCCGAAGGATCGAAGTGCTCACAATCACAGACATGACAGACAGTTGGCTGCAAGATTTCAGTTGAATTCAAAAAAAGTGTTCTCACCTGTTGTTGAACACTGGGACTGGAACCAAACTGCCAGAAAGCAATCGATCCAGTTAGAAGTCCATTGCTCGAAAGAAGAGAGGAGGGAGCGGACATCGGAGTTCGATGTCCGCTCCCCGAAAGTCTATCTAGTATTCCTTGATAGATACTAGAAACGGCATAGATCCGCTTTCCAGAAAACCCACTTTCCCGAATAAATCGCTCATTTCTCCGAAAGCTCACTTCCCCGAAAACCTCCTGTCTAAATGCAAGCCTAGCTACCCTTCAATGCCGTATTCAGTTCGAGCACCATCTGGCACTTCTCTCATTATTTTAGATTCCGTTGAGCGAGCCGGAACGTTTCACCACCTGTAACTCGGGGGTCTATCGAAGGCGACAACGTTAGCAGATAGAACAAGTCTTACTAAATCGACGCATGACGAGCTCTCTGATTATTTGTCCATTAAACATCCATGGGGGGGAGCCAACGAACGTCACGGTCTCCGCCGCAGTTCACGGTGACGACTTCTGCTGGAAATTCGATCTCAATCCATACTCAAACTCCGTCTCCCCGTCATCACGAGCTCGGTCATTCGGAACCGTCAAGAAAGAAGCCCTGAGCCGGGTCGTAGCGGCATAGAAGGGTAGCCGTTTGCATGGGGAAAGGAGGTTTTCGGGAAAGTGAGCTTTCGGGAAAATGCGCGATATATTCGGGGAAGTGAGTTTTCGGAAAAGTGGGTTTTCCGGAAAGTGAGTACGTGCCTTATCAATGACCAAGTGGGCACCTGACACATCTCTGTCCCGGTCTATGCATCTGAATTGGGTCGCAGGCGGCCAATGTCGCATGAAAACAGCCTCAAAATGATTTCCAAACCGTTTCTGCATCTACGCGATGTTCTAACGGCGCGGCGAGGTGGAAATCAACGATTCTAGGATCTCGAGGAAGATAGTTGTAGCCAGGTTTAGTTTTCAAGAGCTTATTGTTTGCTCCTCCAAAACCCCGTCGCTCCTAATTGTCACAACGAAGCGTTTTGTACCGTGGTTGTACTGACGGACGGTCGATCAGCCGCACAGTTGCAACAAACCACAATCTAATCGAGGGCAGATTCCGTCACGGAAACAATTTCTAACCGCCAGTCTCCATGCCATGTTCGGTTTCGTTTGTTTTGAGCTCGAATTCCATATTTTTCTTCTTCTCGCAACATGCCATGAGAACAGAAGCTTTCAACTGCATCGAAAACTGCTTGGTGCTCCAAAGTTTTGAAAGCAATGAACGGAGAATTCCGAGCACTCATTTCATTTTTCTCCGGATGGAAATTTCCCCTAGATGAGGTACAAGGTTTCATCTCGTCAAGGGTGCTACTTTTAGAGTTAGGCTGAGTTTTTTTCGAGAAGGCTGAGAGGCAGCCTTATTTCAACCCCCGAAAAGCCTCGACCATGATTGGAGCTTTATAATATGCTCGTTCCTTGAATTCATCCATGTACTTTGGATGTAGAGTTCTGAATATCGTATAGAGAAAGTTGATAGAAGTTACAGAAGTTCATTCAGTTTTAGAAACTTTTGAGATACAGTCATTGCCGAAGTTGTCATTGAGGGGACTTCAATTCTATGACTGCGCGCAGCCACAGAAGCCAGAATTAGCCACCGCGCCGAGGACTTCCTGCCGACAATAAAGGTCCTTCGTTCACTCTTTGGACCGCATTCGGGGTGCTCTGGCCGCCGCGCCGGGGAAAACGGAATTCTCCGTGAAAACGTTCACTGAAAATGATTCCAGGCAAGTTCGCTAACGATCGCGACACTGCTAAGAAGAGCACAAACCGCGAAAATTGGTAGAATCTTGCGGAAGCTGTTCATGTCAAACCAGTCAATTGTTGTGTTGAAATCAGTGAAAAGCTTCAACTGCCTTGCTTGCCGCTTCACCATCTTCTGATGCCAATCGCGAAGTTTTCCTTTTTCGAGGTATGCATCTACTTCATTTTTCGTGTTCTCCAACTGCTTGATTGATATAATGCCAGTTTCTAATAAACGATCGATTATCAAACTTTCCTTCGTCAGAACGAGTAGCAATTGTCCTCTGTCCACTTCTTTCTCACGTGACGCTCTCTGGAAATAATGTCGATTCAAGTCGAATGACCGGTGAAAGTTTTCCTTTAGATAATCACTCCATTCAACCTTTGTATGGGCGATGGGCTTTCCAATGAGGAGCATCTGCTTCTCGTTGATGCTGCAGGGACATCTTTCTTTTAAGAGTTCGGCAAAAAGGGTATTACGATCGTAGCACGCAGCTAGATTGCGACAGTTGTACATCTTACTACAGTTGATCGGGAGTTGCGGATTCAGAAAATAGAACATGATGTAATTGTTGTAAGCTTGGGACAGGAAAAAACAAAAGAGGAGCATGCAGCAAGCAGTTATCATCCGAGAGTATCTTCGACCGCTGTCCATGTCCATCACCGTCAAGAATCGCATCCAAATGTTCACCACAACGACGCTGAAACCGCTCATCTCCAGCCACGAAATCAGTCTGGCGAGTATCAGGGTGGTCAAAATAGTCAGAGCCCACACCGTCGAATCGAAAGGTTCTATTAGAGCCGAAACGCCGACTTCACGCCACCGAATCAATGAATAGCAGTTCATCGTCTCGATTTTGAATGTAGAGTACCGGTTCAGCATGATCATGTCGAAAATATTGTCGGCTCTTTTGGTGAGGTGGAAAGCTACTCTAACCACGGTGAAATTACATCGAAGCAGTGCTTGGAGGCTCACTTTCGGGACTAGACCGTCGTGATCTCTGAAAAAAGTGATGGACTCCATGGAGCAGACATTTTCAGTTGGTGCGCAATCGTCCAAGGAAGCAATCTCCCTCCAGAAAATCAACTGATCAAACCGCTGGGCACAATAGAATCGCCGTGTCTGGTCTCGATACCAGAAAAGTGTCGAGATTTCTTCAAATTTTTCCTTCCCGACACGGTTCTTCACCTTTATGTGCAGCAAGCACTTATGGCGGAAGTTGTAGAATGAAGAAGTTTCCGCTGCCGTTGAAATCGCAATGACTCTCATATCAACGGCAAAGACGTCAAGGTATAATTGGGGAGCTCTGGTTTTGGACCTCGGGCTCGAATCGTAGGGTTCAGTCAAAACCAGCAAGCTCGAATTTGGTTTGATGGGCTCTCGTGTTAAAGAAGAAGAGGTGTACAAGATCAGCAACTTCGTTGGGTGAATGCCGTTCCGTAAAGCATAATTCTCAGCTTCGGCAACGACATTCATCTGGGTGAGTTGTTTCGGAGTCACAGACTGAGGTGCTTCACTCCTACAGTGGGCAACGAACAGGAGGAAGAATATCGAGTACATTCTGGGAGCTGTTCGTTGTTCACAGCTTGATGACACAGTCAATTGATTCCCCTGAGTTCACGAAGAGTCGGAGATTCGTATTTATCCCACCTCACTGGAGCACTTGTTGTGGACTCGAAAACCAACACGTCACTCCCAGCCAGCTCTCTACCTGAGTGCAAAGTGAAAGTGTTCACACCCCAGAGTAATCGAACGTTCTGACGCACACGGGGAGTCCAGAAGCACCTGCAAGTCTAACACAAAGCTTCAAACTGCACCGAGCACTTCTTGTGGACTCGAACAACAACACGTTCTCCCGATGAGCTTCCTAGATTCACTTCCCTTTCCTATCACTTCAGCAGGGACGTGGGGAGTTTCAAAGGAGTTGATGGAGGATCCTGAGAAGTCGAAGTGAATTTGAGTCTTCCTTCACTTCCGCGAGCGACATGCTGAGATTGTTCAGTTTGAGCGTCCGCGCGCGCTAACCTCACTTCAGAGCAACACATATTCACATTCCAGATTCATTGGATCCATGCGGTCGAAGCCGCCTACGAAAGACACGTTTACAAGTAGAGCTCGGGTTTCTGTGCTGAGAAATAAGCTTGAAAACATGCAAAATATGCAGAAACAAGTTGAGGCTGAGAATGAAAACAGTTTTCGTTTGAAAGCACTCTTGGACGTGAATTATTATCAACGAATTCCCGCAGAAAGCGTTTGATAGAATCGAAGTGGAAATGATCGATCCGAAGCGCACATTCGGATTGTCTCAAATTGAAGAAGGAAATGCCGGGTTGCTCCTTGGAAGGAACTCGACAATTTGGCATTAGTACAGTGGTTCACGACCTTTTTGGCGGCTCGGATCCGGTGTCATGGTGGCGGCTAGACTCGGCTCCCTCAAATTTTTCCTCTACAGAGTTGAGCAGATTCGTATTCGTGAATAGGGATACAAATCTGATTCATTTACATATCAAACTATGAATTCGAATACGAATCCGACTCCGAATACGAATCAGAGTCAAAAATTCGGATTCGGATTTGTACTCGGATTCGTATTAGGATTCATATCTATGATCGAAAAAAATGTCGGTGTTTGAAGTGGTGTCGGGGGTTTTGGAGGCCGTTGATCACCATGTCGGGGTCTTTTTCCCCCTGCAGTCACTGTTCGATGCAAAACTGCCAGAAGCAAGTTAAGAAGACTGATCCATGAAGTAGAGTATAATTTACGGACTACCAATCTTGACATTGAAGCTTCCCTCTTATCTCCCGGCCTAGTGCCTTGCTCATTTCGATTCACATAGAGCACATCCGACCCGTGGTTCGACACCGTCTCCACAACGCAGTTGAATAACATCCACTTGGATGGCCTGGTCACTCCGTAGAAATTGTTCCCATCGACATCCTCCTCCTGATCTCTCGGATTTCCGACGGCGTACACAAGTTTTATGGTATTTTGAACCAATTGACACCTTTTGAAGTCGCACGTGCCTCTGACCAGCTCCTCTTTGTTCTCTTTGTCCCGCAGTATACACCCATGAATACCCTGTCCGCCAATATCCTGTGAATCCGTTTACGAATCCAGTCGGATTTGAATTCGGATTCATGAATCTGACTGGATCCGCAAATTCGAATACAAATTCGAACACGAATTCGAATACAAATCCGAATAGATTCGTATTCATAATTACGAATCTACAGGATCCGTATTCGTATTGACGAATCAAGTCAGATTCGTGAGTTCTTTATGAATCAGATTTGTATCCGTATTCACGAATACGAATCTGCCCAACTCTGTTCCTCTAGAACCCCCAGGAATCAACTTATCATTCGACAACCCCAACTACGTTGAAGCATTTGAAAGGGACGATATTGAGATTTGGACTGCCTGTCATAGTTACTGACAACGACTCCACCTTCACCTCCGAACCGATGCAAAGGTTCTGCAAAACTAACAAAATACGCAGACTAAATTCTCCTCCGTTTTTCCCAGCTTCAAACGGTCAAGCGGAGCGCTTCGTCGGCACAATGAAGACTGCACTGAAGAAACTCGCGTTGGAAGGGTAGGACCTGAACGAGAGTCTAGCTCGATTCTTGTTCCGACAACGCATGGTCGCCAGCTCCACCGGCGCAAGCCCGGCAGCTCTCATGCTCGGAAGAGAACTAAGATCAAAATTGGATCTTATCCGAGACCCGATCCCTGAACATCCCATCCTCGTCGCCAATTTGTTATATTCTGACCCATCTAATGGAAGACACTCCACGTCCGATCTTGACAGAATCCAGACACCAACTGATTGGGTGGTTTCGAATTTATTCCAACAATTATTTCGTCTGGAAGAGCGGTTAGATTTGAAAAGGGACCTAACAAATATCGCATCTCGTTTTCGGTTTGCGACCCTCTGTCTGCGAACCCGCTTCAATCATAGATGTTCATACATTCAACAGAATTCTACAGATGTTCTTGTGGGTCTTTATCTCAACCGATCGACAGTCGAAAAGAAATGAAGAAAATCAACGTTTCAGATTTGGAAGCATGTGTGTTCACTTTGCGAGGCCCTGCTTTGGAGCCATCAGCATTTCCTTTCGATTTCAAAATCAAGAAATTATAGATTCTGTGTGAATCATTTTATCTCGATCCGGATCCGACCGATCGGCATCGATCACCAATCAATCATTCTTGGCCCCTAATTTTGCCAAAGCCGAATTCTCTCGGTAGGCGTTAGGCCCCGGAGAATCGGTTCTGAGTCCCCAGGTTGGGAAGCACTGCATTAGTGCTTTAGGCGACCGTCGTGCGACTTGAAGGCGAGGAAGGGAGTTCATGGCGCTGGTGGCATGGACTGTGCAAACGTTTTAGGGATGAAGGTATCCCTAATTTCATTGTACCTGCGAAACCCTCCCCCCCCCTTTTATTCTAAATAAAAGCGATTTGAAATTGAAATTGAAATTGAAATTGGTTTTCGCTTCAGATAGCTGGCTGGCTCGCACTTGTGGCCCGTCACGATTCACGTTCCGCTTGATCGCTGTCTGGTAGGTCGGAACTTGAATCGATTCCTACAATGTCGACTCTGGGCATCAATGGGTGTGATCTCGAATCCTCAGTGAGCGATCACTGGAACCTGAATGTTAAGAGTCTTAACTTAAGACATTATTCATTAACCACTCTCCATCAATTCATGGAATAGTTAATCGAAGGCCGACCATATCGATCACTTTCGCCCAATCGCGATTTTGGCTGGAACAATCAAGCATCAATTGATCGATGGAGGGTCGAAAATGATTGATACCTAAACTTCCAGGCTCTAATCATCGCCTTTGAGTTGAATGTAAAAATCTCAAATAACCACAATTCCGAGAACCACGGTTCTCGATTTCAAAGAAACAAATACCGAGAAAGGCGCTTCAAAACCACAATGGTTTTGTTGAACGACCATTGTCGGCCCCCGAACATTTCCAAGCGGTGCAATGCTATATTGAATCTTTGAGCAGACTTCGTAAATATCGGTTTTGTATTCGAAATCAGAGTGAATTTGCAATCCGAGGAACTTGTGGCCCCGAGCATTTCGCATCCGCACATAGCAAGGTGATCGTGGGTTTTGATATATAATTTCGATTTCAGGACGGATATTGCAATCAGTCTTCGGAGTGTTCATCACTAAACTTTTCGTCGAAACATACCACAAATGATGAAACACATCCTCAATTCCACTTCCACGTCATTCGCCAGGACAGTCAGGTGCGCCTGAAGAAACACAAATCCGCGGTTGCGGTTTCGCGCTGAGCTGCTTGCGGCCGAATTGAATTGCGAATTCAATTGTGGCGCCGAGACAATTATTCAAAACTTATCCTGCGATGCATTCTCGAGGATGCACGCCCGTTTCGCCGAGAGTTGATGACTGCGGAGTATTCCAAAGGACGAACAATGAGAACTTTTTGATTCTTGAGCTTACGGGCAGCTTTCCAGCGGTAGTCGCGCATAAGCTTCCTCGCATGCTCCAGGCCATTCCAAATACAAGCTAAATAACGGGATACTTTTCTGCCGCACTTGTTGACGAGAACACAAACGAGAACTATGAGTATCGTTGCAAAGAAAACAGAAAGAGTAAACTTCACACTCTGAATTTCGACGACATTAGAGCTTCCTGGACCACCGATCATCCGAAGTTGTCTATATCTGTTTTTAAGATTCTCAACGATTGTGAGAAGTCTGCTTCTGATTCGTCTAGGGTCTCCCCATTGCGGTTCCATTTGATTCTTAGTCCAAAAGCGTTTCTCATAAGGACCATCGGGATAGAGCGTCGCCTTCACGTGATGATGTTCCAGCAAGCCATGCTCCAAGATTTGATTCGAGATCTTGGCGACTCCTTCAAATAGAACTTGGCCACCGTGACTGTTGTCGACTAAACACATCTGCTGAGAGGCATCTGAGCCGGGTATCTGTTCGAAAACCAACTCCCTGTGGAAATAGTTCATCTGGAGCTTTATGAGTTCTGGATCATTGCATAGGGTGTGATACTGAGCGAGAAACGCGAGTCTCGTCCAATTTAACATCCCCGTTGTTGACAACGATATCAGTGAGCATCCCTTCTTCAAGTTCGCCTCAACGATCGAGCCCTGATCAGCGGACGACTTATTCGCTGCTCGCAACCTGAAAACATTGAACTCCTGCGTGATTTCTGTCTCGAACCACAAGAAGCGGTGTTCCGTTGACTGACAAGAAGACACCGAGCAGTTCGAGGGATGAATTCTCTGTTCGTAAGGTGATGAAATCACTTCGCTCTTCAAAAGATTGACCGGAAACTGTAGCAACAGAGAGACTGAGCCGCATATGAGCAGCGTTAGAATCCCCTGTTTGGTGGTAGCGATGAGAGAATCATTGGTGTCGCCACTGAGAAGGTGGTAGGAACTTCTCAAGACGGACGAGATCCGGAACGGAGATCGATATTGTCGGATCGAGAGGATCCATGGGAGAACGATCAGAGAAACTAAAGTCAGAGGTATTTCCAGAGACAAATATCGCGGAAACGTTGACACCAATCGGGTATGCCATGGTAGCGGTACCGCCAGTCGCACGGCATGGAAGCTATGAGCATACACATACGTGTTCTGGTCCTGAAAAACGGAAATCGCTGTACTCATCGACACATTGAGAAGAATCCGCAAAACCTTGGATAGGTGCGATAGGAGAGTACTCACGTGATTACAACTGTTGAACGCAATGAC
>JAJSRV010000101.1:40046-85824 GCA_021527715.1 Neoseiulus cucumeris
TCACTAAACTTTTCGTCGAAACATACCACAAATGATGAAACACATCCTCAATTCCACTTCCACGTCATTCGCCAGGACAGTCAGGTGCGCCTGAAGAAACACAAATCCGCGGTTGCGGTTTCGCGCTGAGCTGCTTGCGGCCGAATTGAATTGCGAATTCAATTGTGGCGCCGAGACAATTATTCAAAACTTATCCTGCGATGCATTCTCGAGGATGCACGCCCGTTTCGCCGAGAGTTGATGACTGCGGAGTATTCCAAAGGACGAACAATGAGAACTTTTTGATTCTTGAGCTTACGGGCAGCTTTCCAGCGGTAGTCGCGCATAAGCTTCCTCGCATGCTCCAGGCCATTCCAAATACAAGCTAAATAACGGGATACTTTTCTGCCGCACTTGTTGACGAGAACACAAACGAGAACTATGAGTATCGTTGCAAAGAAAACAGAAAGAGTAAACTTCACACTCTGAATTTCGACGACATTAGAGCTTCCTGGACCACCGATCATCCGAAGTTGTCTATATCTGTTTTTAAGATTCTCAACGATTGTGAGAAGTCTGCTTCTGATTCGTCTAGGGTCTCCCCATTGCGGTTCCATTTGATTCTTAGTCCAAAAGCGTTTCTCATAAGGACCATCGGGATAGAGCGTCGCCTTCACGTGATGATGTTCCAGCAAGCCATGCTCCAAGATTTGATTCGAGATCTTGGCGACTCCTTCAAATAGAACTTGGCCACCGTGACTGTTGTCGACTAAACACATCTGCTGAGAGGCATCTGAGCCGGGTATCTGTTCGAAAACCAACTCCCTGTGGAAATAGTTCATCTGGAGCTTTATGAGTTCTGGATCATTGCATAGGGTGTGATACTGAGCGAGAAACGCGAGTCTCGTCCAATTTAACATCCCCGTTGTTGACAACGATATCAGTGAGCATCCCTTCTTCAAGTTCGCCTCAACGATCGAGCCCTGATCAGCGGACGACTTATTCGCTGCTCGCAACCTGAAAACATTGAACTCCTGCGTGATTTCTGTCTCGAACCACAAGAAGCGGTGTTCCGTTGACTGACAAGAAGACACCGAGCAGTTCGAGGGATGAATTCTCTGTTCGTAAGGTGATGAAATCACTTCGCTCTTCAAAAGATTGACCGGAAACTGTAGCAACAGAGAGACTGAGCCGCATATGAGCAGCGTTAGAATCCCCTGTTTGGTGGTAGCGATGAGAGAATCATTGGTGTCGCCACTGAGAAGGTGGTAGGAACTTCTCAAGACGGACGAGATCCGGAACGGAGATCGATATTGTCGGATCGAGAGGATCCATGGGAGAACGATCAGAGAAACTAAAGTCAGAGGTATTTCCAGAGACAAATATCGCGGAAACGTTGACACCAATCGGGTATGCCATGGTAGCGGTACCGCCAGTCGCACGGCATGGAAGCTATGAGCATACACATACGTGTTCTGGTCCTGAAAAACGGAAATCGCTGTACTCATCGACACATTGAGAAGAATCCGCAAAACCTTGGATAGGTGCGATAGGAGAGTACTCACGTGATTACAACTGTTGAACGCAATGACATCCTCGATACCCCCGTCTAGAAAAGTTAACCTTGAGAACATAACATCGTATTTGGAAGAGAGATTCGAAACATGCTTAACGGGATCGAAAACTTTTTCAACGTCGCCGATGATCAACTCTTTGACCTTCAATGCCAAGATGGTCTCGCCCGCCACGTGGCCTGATCTCTTAACAATCAGACTCGAATGGAACCTGTCCTGCTGTTCCTCTCTGAGGACAACGAGTGTGGTTTTGTAACGATGGAAGTAGAAGGTGTAACGTAATGTGGACCCAACGGATCGTCGATTTCTGCGAGGGGAGTCGCGTTTCCAAGTGAACGGGACCTCCCGGACTTGAAGAAGAACACGCTGTTCCAGATAGAGATGCTGAATAAGGCCGGCGTGCTCGCAATCTCTCGATCCACAGTCTTTGTAGACGTCCCAGAACTTATTCACCTGGCGTGAACGAGGCTTGAAATCTCGTTCCCAAGTGAGTGTGATCTCTCTGTCATTGACTTTGAGGGGAATTTGTTCGGTTGAAAGATACACGTGAGTCTGAGGCAGGCTCCAAAGGTAGTCGAAAGATGTTTTGAACTCAGGGGTTGTGAAGAGCACGAAGCCGAAAGTGAGCTTCTGGTCTCCTGCACGCCGCGAGGAGATCACTTCGCAGATTTCTCGAAGAACTTCACTCGCGTTCTCAGAGCTCAGCTGGAGCGGGGGATGTTCACGATCGTTTGCGACTCCTTGCGTCGAGGAAATCAGGATGCTGATCACCAAAATCATTTTGGGAATAAGAGAACAGGTCCCCCGTCGGTTAAAATCACTGAACGGACTACGCATCATTCGATTCCCGCGCCGATTCAGGGGGACAGAGAACGGACCTCGATACATTGATGGAGAAACTCCTTCGGATCGCTTGTCGTGTAGCTACAGTCAACTTGACGTGCTTTCACATCGTCGACCTTTCGATACTTACGCAGCAGGAACTGTGTCTCATCAAAGTCTACGGTTTTCTTCACGCATCGATCGACGCGAGAAAGTGGGAATATATTAAGGCGTCTTGAATACCGAACATATCTCTCCGCGGACGTGTTTACGATTCTGCCGCTCATTGGTTGGATTGGAAGTGCCACCGGAATTCCGCCTACCGAGTCAAGTATTCCAGCGAATAATGTTTTTCAGTTAACAACAAAAAATCCGTGGGACAAAGGCTTTGAAAATATGGCTGCGATTCGCGGCAAGCGATGGGCTGCAAGTTTCCAGAATCTGCCGCCATAGACTATTCTGAGACTTCCATGATAGTTCATTTAAAAACAGTTTTGTCGATTTAAAGATCTCTTCGTTCGGTACTTACCATCCTTTCTCCATCTTTGATCATTCCAGAAACATTTCTTGAACAATCTTCGGATAGAGGGTCACATTCACTGGGAAGTTCAGAAGATGTGTCATGAATGCCTGTGTCTCCCTCTCTTCCACTGACATTCAGCCATTTCAACTTCACCGGCTTTCCGTTGATGTGCTGCAGGGGACGGAAAAAGCTCTCAACAACTGATTCAACGAGTCCGTTCCCTATTATTATCGATGAACAAGTGGGCACCTGACACTATTTCTGTCCCGGTCTATGCATCTGAATTGGGTCGCAGGCGGCCAATGTCGCATGAAAACAGCCTCAAAATGATTTCCAAACCGTTTCTGCATCTACGCGATGCCCTAACGGCGCGGCGAGGTGGAAATCAACAATTCTAGGATCTCCAGGAAGATAGTTGTAGCCAGGCTTAGTTTTCGAGAGCTTATTGTTTGCTCCTCCAAAACCCCGTCGCTCCTAATTGTCACAACGAAGCGTTTCGTACCGTGGTTGGACTGACGGACGCTCGATCAGCCGGACAGTTGCAACAAACCACAATCTAATCGAGGGCAGATTCCGTCACGGAAACATTTGTTGTGACTTTCTAACCGCCAGTCTCCACGCCATGTTCGGTTTCGCTTGCTTTGTGCTCGTGTTCCAAAGTGCATATTGTGCGACAACAGTTCCACCAAATATTATTTTGGTTGTGATCGATGATCTGGGGTGGGACGATGTCAGCCTCCATGGCAGTGAACAAGTTCCAACACCGAACATCGACAAGCTGGCGGCAGAAGGTAGCGTAAACAGAGCAATTGAAACACTATTGAGAGTGCTTGGTCCGAGCGTCATCTGACATCACGGTCTGCTGGATTTCCAGAGGTCGGAGAAAGCAAGAACAATCGTTAGTCTTTCAGATCATACAGTTTTGGCGATGGTAGTGAGGCCTTGCCGTTGCAGGGGTTCTGTTGGAGAACTACTACACTCAACCAATATGCACGCCATCCCGAGCGGCGTTGATGACGGGGAAATATCCAATACATCTCGGGCTACAATACGATGTGATCGCAGGAGCCCAGCCGTATGGCTTACCGCCGGAGTTAAAGATAATGCCTCAATATTTATCAGGTGACGTCGATTTCGGACGTGGAAAACTCATATGAAGAGATGTTCTCGCATCGACCGCAAAGCTCCCTCGAGTCTCACTGGTGCGCAACTGATCGAATCTTGTTCTCGTTCCAGATTACAAGAGCCACCTCATTGGGAAGTGGCATCTGGGACATAGTCGTTCCGAGTTGCTGCCTACACAAAGAGGCTTCCACAGCCACTTCGGCTTCAGGCTCGGCCACAGCGACTATTACAATCACTGGGGTGAAGAATCTTCGCCTTTCAAGGGCAAACAGTATGTCGGACTCGACCTGTGGAGTAATCAAGTCCCGATAAAAGATTTCCACGCGAAATACTCAAATGACCTCTTAACAAAGAGAGCGATCAACATACTCGAGGTCTGCGCATTTTTCGAACCCAATTACACACTGCATTAATCATTTTCAATCCTCCATCAATCCATGTGAATCGATGGATGCATTGATGAACGACGACTGAATGTCCCTTCCACCGATGATTCAATGGATTGATGGAGGGCGATAAATGAATGATACCCGAACCCAGCTCCACCAATGTTCATTGATTCGAATCTTGACAACCGAAGGGATGAAGAGTCATCCGTTTCGGTGAATTTCAGGATTCGAATTTCTCTTTTTAGACACACAACAAATCGTCTCCGCTTTTCCTCTACATAGCACATCAAGCCGTCCACGTCGGCGATGGCGAGGAACCTCTGCAAGCTCCCCGGCAGTTCGTTCAGATGTACGATGGGAAACTGTTTGACGAGAAAAGGAAACACTACGCAGCCATGGTAAGTGCTTTCCCCGATAACTTGGTCTGGTAAGCGGATAGAGCTCTGGGCGAATCCAGTCCGCAACGACGCGCTCCGAGAACAAGATTTGCGCTTTGATCGTGTATTCCGAATTGCTACGAAATTTGACTGAGGAAACCGCTTGGCCGTCCAATTCTGTGAAATTGTGCCGGCTCCGTCTCGAGCAGAGTTGATTCACCTCGCCGTAGAGTTTCCTCGAACTGGCTGAAGGGTACAAAGCCCCAAGTGTTCAGTTCATGAATATCTTTGAGGCGCACCTTGTCGAGAACATGAGGGTGCAGTTCAACAAATCTACGTCGAAGCTTGTAGTCAGAACTCACTCTCAGCGACTTTCACAAAGGTAGACCCGCATGAGAAATTGCGGAATGACGATGACCAAGGTGGTCGCCTCTTGCCTCGTTTTCGAGGAACATCCCCATTTCCTGGAACAAAACCTCTCCCTACATGGCATCAATGCTGAAAGACTCCTTGATCCTGCGCCAACTTCAAAAGCTTTGTAGGTATACTACGTTCCGTCTCACATTTTCCAAGGTGTCCGCAATGGATTCGTCGATCGGACAGCTCATGGACGCGATTGAAAAAAACGGATTCGCTGAAAACACTGTACTCTTCTTCACAAACGACAACGGCGGTCCAACGAACGGCATGGCTTTCAGCGGATCTTCGAATCATCCGCTTCGAGGCAAAATCGTGTTTCCAAATCCTTGATGGCTCATCCTGGAATCAAAACCTCGATGCCGAATTTTCACCACTTTGATCTCAAAATCTGGTCTTGACGATCGATACTGCTTTATTGAACATGCAACTATAATATCTGTTTTCTCAGGTTGCAAATACACTTTGTGGGAGGGCGGCACCCGCGGCACTGGGATATTCTGGTCTCCGAGACAGCTGCAGCCGGGGATTTATCGGGGCATGGCTCATATCACAGATGTCCTTCCGACGCTGCTGAGTGCAAGCAACAACGCCGGACCGAATGAGTCGTTCGATGGTTACGATCTTTGGGAGGCCCTGAAAACGAACGAGCAGCCTCGAAAAGAGTGAGTTCCTATTCTCTCAGAGACGAACTTTCTTTCTCTTAACAGAATGACGTTGGACGTCGACCCGAACCTTTTGAATTCTACGCTCGCTTCGGGTCAGACGATCGTCCATCGGGAACTGTTGAAATACTCACATTGTTCCCCTTTTCCAGCCTCCTCTACAACATCGACCCCGTCACGCACTCGTGGGCTGTTCGCTCTGGAGACTTCAAATTGATCAGCGATAACATATTTCAAGGCGAATACTCCAAATGGTACCCAACCGTAGAATCCGTGAACTTGACTCGAACTATCAAGTGTGGGTCGAAAACTAGAATGTGCGACGGCATGAAACGACCTTGCCTGTTCAATCTCGTCGACGAACCATGCGAGCAGAACGATATCTTCGACGACCGTCCGGACATGGTGCAGGTCAGCCACGTGAAAGTGATCTTGATTTTATGCCGCAGCATTCAGGTCGAGGAATCGATTGATCGGAATCTTGAAATTTTCAGAAACTGATGGCGAAACTCGACGATTATTCGAAGACTATGCGCCCAATAGAAAACAAGCCGGACACTGCTGCCGCCGACCCGGCGAGATTCGACTACGTGTGGATGCCGTGGGAAGATTACGAGCTTGGCGGACTGCAAGATCTGTGAGAACAGTTTCAATAAACGAACAACCAAGGGATTCGTAGTTTACTTCTGTTACTCGTGCATTTTCCCCGATTAGAACACGCCTCACGGGAAATCGAGTTTGTATGCCACAAATTCCAAGCTGAAAGCAAGCATTCCAATCGAGTTTACGCCTGGAGTGGAAGTTTCGTCACTTGAACTTTGTCAAAACCAGCGTACAGGACATTTGTCTCTTCCTCTCTCTCTCTCTCTCGAGCGTGACCTTCTTACGATTCTCTAAGCCCGTGTAGACTTCGAAGTAACGGCAATGACTGCTAGACTGTTGGACGCATTTCTAATTGGAGGCTTCCAACGGGCCTTGCGTGGTACACTCTTTCCTGCCTCCCGGGCAAGCTTCTGTCGGCGGCCACGGAATTCCGTCATTACGCATCGTGCCACTAAAAATGGAAAGCGCTCCTCTCATTAACTACAGTCGTACAGGTTAGTTCAATCGCGAGCCTGAGTACAAAGTTCGATCGCCTGAGCCGCAGTGGAAGTCGACGGCGGAAGAGTTTCAACTCGGAGTTCGAGCGTGAGAGCAGGTTCCAACCCCACTCCGCGTTCTATTCTTCGACAAACTGCTTCCTCGATGGTCTGTTGAGTGAATTCACACAATCGATGGAAAAGGGAAAGCTTGTGAATATTCACTGATTCGAAGAATGGTTTCTTATCGGCGAATGAAAGGAGGGTAGCAACAGCGCGTGATTTCATGAATGTAACGCGTGGAGATGACGGAAGGAAGAGCATGAAGATTAATGTAGGTCAATGTCTGACGTGACAATTGTGCAGCTCTCGAATCATTGTCCGATGCTTGAATTGTCTCCAGGCAGGAAATGATTTCCCTCAAGGATCAAAAACGCTCAGCTCTCGCAGCTCTTTGTCAAGAGACTTCTTTGCCGTGAGATCAATGAATGCGAGTCGTACTGTCGGCGTGAAATCTCAAACTGCGATTAGGTCAACGGATGCGCCGATCCCATTCTATCGAGACGATCGCATCACCCAAGTAATCGTTCGCGATCGCTCCAACGCTCCACTGGGAGAACGACTCTGCAGTTCAGAGTTGAACCTTTGCGAGGACCGAAACTGCATCCATTCGCTGCTTTCCATATCTTTCGTCACTTCGCTTGTATCGTTACAGCTGGTCATCTGATTCCTGAGAACTTCCATTCTCAGGTCTTCGCAGAAAACGCGACCGAATGTTGTCCAATCGCAAGCAGATGCCGTAGTCCGTAATTACGGATTTCATATCTATCAAGCACTTGACCATCGATCGAAATTTATCGAAACGAACAATTCAGGTCAAGGATATCGATTTTCGAGATTTTCCATTTAAATGGGATGACGTCAGGTGAAGTCTCTCCTAAGATGTAGTGAATATGTAAATTCATGTTCCAGGCTTCGTGAGGCACCGATATGTAGTCTGTATGTTCGTGTTCACGGGTCTGGCTCTGGTCTACGCTCTGAGAGTGAATCTTAGCGTCGCCATTATCGCCATGGCGGGCTCGGTGTCCCAGAACGGTACAGCGGTCAGAGGCACATGCATCGTTGACGATTCTGCAGCAAATCACACTGATCCAGGGGTGAGTACTTCTGCCGGAATTCTCTCATTTTGTAATAAAGTTCATCTTGGGATACTAGACGAGATAGACCATATTTAGTTACAGCGAATCGAGAGTTAATATTCGACTTTTGTTCAAGTCAGTACGTGGCGACTTCAAATGGGACGAAGATACGAAAGCCTTGGTCTTAGGAGCTTTCTTCTATGGATATTTATCGACACAAATTATCGGAGGAATCATGGCGACAAAACTCTCTGTGAAATGGGTTTTCGGCTACGGAATTTTCCTCACTTCGCTGCTCTCCATCACCACTGAGTGGGTTGCGCGATGGGACGTGAATGCTTTAATCGTTCTGCGAATCCTGGAAGGCATAACTGAGGTCTGATTCAAGCGATCCAAGTTTTCCATCAATCGATCATCAATTCCATCAAGTTTTTCAAGGCTGACCGTTGATTGTCGTCACAGGGTGTCACCGTGCCAACCATGTACTGCCTCATTTCGCGATGGGCACCCAAGAATGAAAGGACGACCATGTCGATGTTGTGCAGCATTGGAACAAACATCGGAACGGTCATCACGATGCCGATCACAGCCGCGCTCAGCGATTCCTCGTTGGAATGGCCGGCCAGTTTCTATCTGCCAGGTTTGTTTGCCGCGCGCTGAAACGCTTGGAATTCCGATCGAGATCTCTAATCATCGACATTTCGGTTGCCAGGAGCGGCAGGAATCGTTTGGTCTTTCGCTTGGTACATTTGCGTCACTTCGCAACCCGAGAACCATCGCTGGATTTCCAGCGAGGAAAGAGATTATATCATCAACAACCGGGAAACCTGTCATGTTTCGTCGAAAAAGGTTCTTGTCACAGCAGACCCATGTCTCGCACATCAGTTGCTCCTATTTTCCTTCGCCAAAACCGATTCCCTGATTTCGCAGATTCCCTGGTGCGAGATCCTAACATCGAAAGCTGTTTGGGTGTATTCGATCGCACGTTTGCTCTCGTCGGTGACATTCTACATGTTCTTGACCGAAATGCCAACCTTTGTGGACAAAGTTTTCGGTATACCTTTGACGGGGAACGGTCTCCTGAACGGAGCTTTCCACATGATCTACGCGTTCTGCATGATCGGATCCGGAGCTCTGTCCGATTACTTGATCCACAGGAAAACATGGTCAAGGACAAACATCCGGAAAGTTTTCCAATGCACATCCTTCATCGTAGCGGGTGCCATGCTACTTATCGTCACAGTTGTGGGGTAAATGCATAGCCTAACGTCTCGAGAAAAGTTATCCGAAGATTTCGTTGTCGGCGCGTGAGATGTAATTCTGCTTTCATAACGATACAGATGCAACTACCACGCTGTGACCGTTCTACTCTGCGTCGCCTCGGGCGCGGTGGCTCTGAGCGGGGGCGGCGAATCCTCGATGGCCTTGGATATCGCGCCTGATTACGCAGGGAGTGTGGTGGGCGTCGGGAACACCATTGGAAATGTTGCCGCCATCATCGCAACGAATCTCGTCCTCTTCTCCCATGATCCTTCAGTGAGTACGATCCATAATGATTAAGTTGGAATTGTGCATTTCCGGGGTCCTCAGTTTCTAAACTCCTGTCGATCCGGGGGAGTGCGCATGATTTCAAAATGCTGAGACAGATTCTCGAAGAAGATCTGCGGGGAATGGGAACGCATCTATCTGAGCTTTTGGACCGATCCTCGAACTTCGTAAGATTCCCCCATCGGTGTTCAATCAATCAAAGCCATTATTCTTTGCAGAACTTGAAGAGAGGATGGAACGTGGCATTCATCGCTACGGCCGGTTTGAGCTTCGCAGGAGCACTTTTCTTCGGGATTCTCGGGACTGCTGAAGAGGAATCATGGTCCAAAAGGAGTTCTCCGAAAGAAGATGAGAAGAAATCTGGAGAAGGTTCGAAGGAGGGAAGCTTGTCCGCACTTTTCACCGCGAGCATCCACTGAGAGCAACAAATCTCTAGAGAGAATAGGTCTATGAAAGAAACTCTTTTATACCGCAAGCCAGAGAGACAGTGTTAGGAATGGATCTTAGATGGTTTTCAATTGAAGCTGTAAGTGAGGGTGATGGAATGAATAACTAAATATTTAACTTGTAAGTTGATGAAGAGGAAATCTTTCAGCTCTTGCGGAGGTGAATTCTCCGTTTTTAATTCCATCGATTTTGCCAACAAAGCTTGAGATATCCGATCAATTCTCTCTCACATTACCAAGTGCTATCAGTAGCTGATAGCCCAAATACGTTTATTTAATTGATATCCCGCTCTCAATCGGTGGAGGTCGGGAACCCAGCAGTTCGTGCATTGCTTGTGCTCCAGCGAGAGTTTTGGGGACAAGATTCAAAAACGTGAGTCGACTGAATCCGAGTCCCAGAGCGATTGAGAGGATCACGGTGATGTCGACTGAAACAGAGCTTTTGGTTTTCCGAACCCGATTTCAGCATTATTGATATGATGATGATATGATATTTTGTGGATGAGCCTTTCATGCCAAGGGCGAGAAAACCCAGCAGAAACCGGTTGCAAGTTTTTGGGATCTGGTCACAGAGTGATCTTTTTTTCGGACACACGGGTTGAATCAACTCAACTTCAACACCAGGGGGAACGAACCGACTTGCCATTGGTGCTCCATGAGGCCAGAACTCAGCCAAGCCGAAGCACGGTTAGAGTCACATGCCAAGGGGACCGGCTATTCAGAAATCTCGACCAGGCAAAACATCGATCATATGAAAGCATTGTAGCAGTTTTCGATCGCGCTTCGTGGCGGTCTGCGCGCCCTCTCCATTCGCGACCCGCCATGGCGCGCTATCCGATCAGCTGACCGGTGAGAATGAGCCGGAACGTTGTTGATTCACTCAGGACGAACCGCCTGTTCAGCTGCTCTTCGGAACGATTGGTGACATCCTGTGAAACTAGAGTGAGCTACGGTTGGTGACGATGTTCAAGTGACCGAACTCGCGAGAATTCCATACCACATCTCTCATCCAAATTTCAAGCCGATGGAGTTCTAGCGTGATTACTCATCATGGAGCACGACGGAAGCTCTGACACAGGCCAGGGCGAGAAGATCGGGAAGCTAGACTCGTGGTCGGTGCACCGCATTTGTTCAGGACAGGTGAGCGATGACTATTGTTTCGGAAAAGTACCGAACTCTCTGAACAGCTGAGTGGAGAAATTGGCGTGAATTTTCGAGAAGAATGATCTTTACCATCTCAGGTAATCGTGTGCCTCGCAGTGGCCGTCAAGGAACTTGTGGAAAATGCGCTAGATGCGGGCGCGAAAGACATTGTGATACGCACCAAAGAATTTGGATCCAAACTCATCGAGGTCGGCGCGACAGAATGTTGGACAATAAGAATCAATCATGTTTCGATTCATTTCTGTCATTCACTTGCAAACTTTTGTACATTCATCGGAGAGGTGATTTGTTTAACCGGAATCTTCCAGGTCCAGGACAATGGAGTCGGAATACGAGAGGAGAACTTCGATGCTCTGTGTCGGAAGCACTTCACCTCGAAGCTTCATAACTTCGCTGAACTAGAAAACATTTTGACTTTCGGCTTCCGCGGCGAGGCCTTGTCGTCTCTCTGTGCTCTTGGAGAACTTTCGGTCACGACGAAACACGAATCCAAAGAGGTGGGAAACGCTCTGAAATTCAACGCCGAAGGCACACTCTCTGAGAGTAAGCCATGCGCGAGAGCGACGGGGACAACGGTGACCGTGGAAAACATTTTCGTCAGCCTTCCCGTGCGACATAAACAGTTCGTGGCCAACTTGAAGAAAGAGTTCGCCAAGATGGTGCATTTCATGTCCGGCTATTGTCTCATCGCTCGAGACGTTGCCATTTCGTTGGTGAACTTCGATGAACGAGGGAAGCGTCACGAAGTGTTGAAGAAACGCGCCCATTCCTCATACAGAGACAACATCGTTGAGATTTTCGGCTTCAAGGAGACCACAAAACTTCAGCCTTATGAGCAGATTCCAATCTCCGAGGACATCAAACAGGAGTTCGGGCTGAGCAGCGTCTGCAATGAGCATCTTGAAGAAGTCGGCGTTGAGGGATTCATCTCGAACTGCGAACACGGCTCAGGAAGAAGTTCTGCAGATCGACAGTTCGTGTTCGTCAACTCACGGCCCTGTGATTTCCCGAAACTAACTCGTGTGATTAACGGAGTTTATCATCAATTCAACTCATCGCAATACCCGTTCGTCATGCTGAATATCATGACACCGAGACGCCTCGTGGACGTCAACCTCACCCCGGACAAGAGGATGCTCATGCTCCAGAGAGAGAACGTAATCCTCGCCATGGTCAAGGCATCATTGACGGCCATGTTCCAGAAACAAGCCACGAAATACTCCGTGAGTTCTGTTTCTAAAATCGGCTCTTTCAGTCGTAGGGAGTCAGAACCACTCAAACTCGACGGCGACTCGGCGGACGAGGGGGAGGAGGAAGAGACGCGGTCGCGTCATGACTCTGTCCGCGGAAAGAAAATCAGGATCTCGACTCCTGATGATGCTGCTGCTGCTGCTGCTGAGCCAGCGAAGCCTAGTTTTCGGGAGAGGTTTTCTTTCAAAAACGACAATTCGCGAACTTCACGAACGTCGAAAAGATCTTACACCGACACTTTGGACACCGAAGAGCCGAAGCCTGGACCAAGTTTGGAACCCCCAACTCTCGCCTCCTTCGGTTTCACTCGACATCTTGGCAAGAAACCCAGGTCTTCGGGCGATTTGGAACAAGGAGGCACGCAGAAGCCGCTTTGCAAACTTGAGAATCTCAGTCAGAATGCGGACGTGGGAGTCAGAGAGGAGCCGGGACATTCGACCGTGACACCGAAGAGCACAAGGTCGGAGAGGACGAAATCCACCCACTTGTTGGTCTGCGACCCGCAGGAAGACGAGACTCCTGTTGAAAACCAAGACGACGACGAGGATGGAGAGCTCGATTTGGTTATTTTCTCGGACAGAGATTCTTCAAACTCAGGTCAGGAATCTCCGAAATTCGATGCGAGAGCAGCAAAGTCGCCTCCTTCCCATAAGGCCAAGTCAGCGTCTCGGAAGGCGGAAAAACCCGCGTTGTCTCTCGAAAAGAAGCCGTGCGTCTCTGTGGATGACGAGGAACTCGATGGAGTAGAACTCTTGAGGAAGCGCTTGAGGGGAGCCGACAAATCCAACAACGTCTCGGAAGACCGAGGAGCTCAGGAGAACCAAGTCATTCTTTCTGAGGAAGAACCCGAGGCGAGCTCCGAACTTCCCGTACAGGACCAGGAAGCTAACGCAGAGGAACAGGAAATACTCTTCGTGGACGAGACGTCCGAACGAAAAGTCGGCGTCCATCCCCTCGAATGGACCGAAGAGGAGATGCTCCGAGACTTTGAGTAGCTCGAATGCGGAGACAATGACGAAACGAAAGATGGAAGTCGAGCGATGTGCCGCTTCAGAGCGAGGATCTCCCCGAGGGAGAACAACACCGCGGAATCGGAATTGATGCGAGAAATCACCAAGGACATGTTCAAAGAGATGGAGATCATCGGTCAGTTCAACCGAGGCTTCATCATCGCCAAACTCAACACCGATCTCTTCATCGTGGACCAACACGCGGCCGACGAGAAGTTCAACTTCGAAACCCTCCAGGCAACGACAGTGATCGATAGTCAACCAATGACTATCCCTATGAAGTTGTTCTTGGCTCCAGGCAACGAGCAAGTTGTCCTGGAACACCTTTCCATCTTCGAGAAGAACGGTTTCCGGTTGTCATGCGACGACAGTGCGCCATGCGGCCGCAAGCTTTCTCTCACCGCGGTTCCCCAATCGGGACAATGGGCGATGGGCGCGAGCGAAATCGACGAGCTCGTGTTCATGCTCAACGAGAACTACCACCCGAATCTGATGAACTGTAGACCTTCGAAGGTCCGCGCGATGTTTGCGATGAGAGCCTGCAGGAAGTCGGTCATGGTCGGACACGAATTGAAGCTCCGAGACATGAAGCGTGTCGTTTCACAGCTCAGCGGACTCCAACATCCGTGGAACTGTCCCCACGGCAGACCCACCATGCGTCACCTGGTCAACTTGCACTTGGTTCACTTGTAAAATCACTGATTTTGGCCGACGAATTTTTGTATATAAATGTAGGAAATGGAACGAACAATGAGCATTGTTTTCTGAAAAGTGGGAGTTTTTATTCAAGTTCACACAAAGTCGATGTTTTACGACCGCCATCTTTCTCAGAAACGATGCTGTCCCATCTGTTGGTTCTGACGAGAACTGTGAAGGAAGAAATCACGAATGAGTCCGAAAGTTGATGGTCCTCGATCACAAGTCAGACGACAAAAACAGAATCTCTCGTTCCTCACCTTTGGTACGGAGGTGGCACTTGCGGGGGTCCTGTCAGCTGCCATCCCCCTCGCTGGCCCTGGAATGGAGGTCCTCCTCCTCCCCCTCCTCCACCCATTGGGGGTCTTCTGCCGCCATCCATGGAATCCATCGGAGGTCCGGGTGGAGGTCGACGTCCGTCCATACAATCCATCATTTGGCGACGGCCACCATCCATGGGATCCATCGGACGTCTACGAAATTCGTCGTCCTCTCTTCTCCTTCGTTCGACCTCTTCCGCTCTCATGCGCATGTCTCGTTCCCTCTGGATCTGCTGCGTTTGTTCCTCCATGGCGCGTAACTTCTCGCGCAAAAGATTCGCTTCGTGTTCGTACATGTAGTAATCGAGCTGTTCTTCCATCATATGACGACACCTGGGTCGAAGCGGGAACGAATTAGAATCAGGAAGGTGGTAAGACGTCGAAACGCACATGGGATCTTCGAGAGGAACTCACCTCTTGTTGTCGTACTCCAGCTGCTCTTTCTTTTTAGCTTCCATTTCAAACAATCGTTTCCATTTGAGACCGAACTCGTACTCGAACGAGCCCGGCATCGCCGTTCTCGGACCAAGCTCCCTTTCCGCGTGATAGCTCTTGGATTTGTTGAGATTACGTTCTGGAAGTCCTTCGTCCTCATCGCGGAAGTCGTACGGCTCCACGAGAACGGGTCGCGGCGAGGCTGTGAGGAGGAGGCATTCCTCTTCGCATCTTCGAATCGCCAACACAGCGGAGCGTTTCTGTGCGAACTCTACTATTCCTTCGCCCGTGGGTCGACCTCGTTCGTCCGCGATCACGACCGCCCGTTCGATTTCTCCAAATACTGAGAATGCGGTCTCGAGTAGCTCGTTTGTGACGTAGTTTGTGAGATTTGAGACACGAACCGCGGCGGGGTTCGATGAGAAACGCACACGGATCGTAACACCGTCTTTTTTGGCGAAGTCAAGCGAGTTCTTGGCCGCCTCGCAGTTCTCTCGGGTGTCCATTTTGACGAAAGCGAAGTTCTTTGATTTGTTGAGGAACACTTCCCCTACTTCGCCGTACTGACTGAACCTGCAACGGGGAAGGAGTCAGGCACTGGTGACCGAAACTCGAGCGGGAATTCCAGAAATGAAAGTTCCACAAACCATTTTCTCAACTCTTCCTCGTTGACGCTGGGAGGAAGAGGAGCAACGAAAAGTCTGCAACGAGCGGTAAACTTCTTGGGCTCGCTCTGTGTCACTTGCAGGTTGTAGGTGTTGCCTTGCATTTCGTAGAGTAGATCTTTGATGGGGTCGGGTTTCTCTCCCGGCATAAGGGATCTCCGAGCGGGCCTCTCGGGAGGTTGGGGTGGGCCAGTGTCTTGACGATCATCGTAGTTACGGTATTCGTTCTCGAATCCGCGACTTTCATCTCCGTACCCTCCGCCCCGGTAGTCGTCCCTCATGTCATGGCGACTTCCTGCGGAAAAAGTCACAACACGCTCTTCAGTTATGGTGGAAAAAAACAGTGAACTCCTCGAGGGAAGGTGAAGTTCGAATGAAAAGAATCTCGATGACTCCTGACGCCCACCGAAAAATGCACGCCACTGATTATCCGCCGAAACAGGATTTCGCACAAAGCACGCCTGCGAGAAGCTGGTCGAATTCATTTCTCATGCGAAACGAGATCCAGACGTTTCAGAAGTTCAACTTCCGACGTCGAGCAAAATGAAAACACGAGAAGCATGCGGCCTCTGTCAACATTAACATCGTCCTTTTCGTCTAGTGCGAAAAAACTTCCACGAGCAAGTCAGTCAGTTGAGACATCGAGTCCGAGCTGGGGATTTCGACCCATCGCTCACTTGAATTGGGGTTCGGGGACCGGAATCGTTGCACATGTATCGGAAATCGGGATTTTGCACAGGGTGTAAGAGAAACTCACCGTAACCGTCGAAGCCCGAAGCTTGAGACTGATCTTGGCGGAATCCTCCGTCTCTGTAATCTTGTCGTGGGCCAAACGGTTCATGTCTCTGATTGAATGGCTCAGCTCCTCGTTGATTGTAGGGTTCGTTTCTATAATCTTGACCGTCGTTGTATGATTGCCACACGGCGCCGCCATAGCCCATTCTGAAAGTCCGAAAATGGAGAACTCAGCGAAGCAATGAACATTCGTGGTAAAGTTGCCCAACGTTTAGTGTAACTCCTTTTCGGCGACAGGAACTTGAAGCATGGAAACCGAGATCGTCGAGCTCGCGTTACCGAAAGGGGACCACAGCGGCTCCGCGACTCCCGGTTCCGAAAGTAGCACAAAGTTTCCCTCACGGCACTTCAACCTACCCGGAGTCCCGATCATCTCGAGGAGGAGGACCCCACGCTTCACGTTGATCTCTGAAGTCGTTCTGAGCTGGCGGATAGTTATTTCTGTTATTGTAAACCATTCTGTCGAATGGGAACGCTCTGCGGCTCGAGCTCACAAAGTTGACAGCCAGTAGGAGCACCGAAGGTACTACACAATCACAACATCGGCGGCCGCCGCGACTCAAACCAAAACAAAAAGAAGATTAACTGACGGAACTCATTCGGAACGGCAACTCCGATGATACGCGCGTGACCTCCTGCGAATGCCGGGCCAAGCTTCGTGTTTGGGTCATTGGACATCATAAAAAATCTGTTTCGCTCACTGTGCTGCGACAAGAATTGACGGCGGGAGCCTTGGTTTCCGTTCCGCGCTCGCAGCGAACTCTGAGAGTCTCTAAACCTCGGAACTCGGAACGAGGTTTTGGTTCGGACTTCAGGTGATGTTTTCAGCTCAAACACAACTTCGCTGCGCTCGGTTTACGACGGGAAAATCTGTTCGCGGCTTCTTTCAGTGATCATTGCGGCAAGGTGAGCTCGTTTGAAAAATACAGGTTGCGAGTCGCTTGGCATCGAAGCCAACCGGTGTAGTGTAACTCCGTGGATCCGCTCTAGATGAGATTTAGCATCACTTTGGCGCGTTTTTTCTCTGTGACAAATTCTTGGCAACCTTCGTCATGGTAGTGTTGGGTTGGTGGCGTGACGACACCGTTTCCAACAATGAGTTCCAAAACAAGGAGTTACGCAAACAGCACATTCGAGAAGTGGGAGACACCCAGCTGAGGTTTTTCAAGCTCGCATGGCTCGGCTTGCGTCTAGGAGGCAACTCGCAATAAGACGACTTTTAAAGGAGGAGGGAATTCCAGATGCAAACGCCGAAAAAGGCTGCGGCCGAAAAAGGATCGCCCTCCACGAAAAAAGAGCGCCCTGTACCGAGAAGCTCGTTCCCCGTGTCCCGGATAAAGACCATCATGAAGTCCTCACCGGACACCAACACCATCGGTGTAGATGCTGTTGCCCTTACAGCCCGTGCCGCTGTAAGTTTGATTTCTGTTGTCGAAATTCCTGGCGCTCAGTTTTCGTTTCGTGGATACTTCTGAAGCTGTGAGGCTTTTTCAGGAACTGTTCGTCGTTTACCTTGCGAAAGAGACACTGAAAGCAGGGAAATCAAAGCAGGTCGATTATCAAGATTTGTATACAGTAATCCACGGAAACTCGATGCTTGATTTCCTTTACGGTTAGTATTAATCGGATCAATTAACTTGGCCGCAGAACTTTCAATGAATCTATCTATTCCATTATGATTTGGTTGAATTCTATTTAAGCGATTTCTAAAACTCGGTTGTCTCGTTTCAGATATCATTCCACAGAAAATCACATTCAAGGACTGCAAACAGAGGATCGAGGAGGCCGATCGGAAAGAAAAGGAGGCCATAAAAGACATTGAGATCTAATATTCCTAAACATCATGATTTCAACTCTTGTAAATACTATTTGTGTAGGATAAATTCATAAACTGTGAGACTTTCATAAAAACAAGTTTCTGAGAACATGAGGTTTCCGTCATTTATTTCGTCGATCGTATATCATGGACCTTTGTGTACATACCCGAATGTAAATGTCCCGTTCCTTATATGTGAGCTATTGAAGTGGTACAAGCAGTGTACAAATTGAAAAATTTACAGATGTCGACAAGAAATCGATATCGATGTCGAGAGCAAAACATTCGAGGTCGAAAATTCACATCTCGAGGTGCCGGAGCTTCACAACTCTCCGTGGTTCGGTTTTGTCCTGTCCCTCCTGGCGTTTGAAGCTTGGTCGGCTTCCCTCTTGATTTCTTGGAGTGTTGGGTCACGCTCAACTTCGAACTTCAACAGTTTCGAATAGCTTCTCAAAAGCTTCCTCCAATAACAGAAAACGTCCTTCATTCGCAAATGATTCTTGATCGCCTCGAATCCTCTCTCTGCCACCGAGACCGATACTTCCTCGAGTTCTTTGAAATAATTTATCACACCCTCGATACGATCCTGGTTGTCCGGAGAAATAGGAACGTAATGTTTCCATGGTTTGAGCATTGGATAGAAAAATTCGATCCAGTCTTCCTGAATCTTCGTCGGTCCGAAGTGGAAAACCAGACTTTTACACAAGAACAGGTGTTTGAATCTGAAACTCGCGGCAACTCCTCGAAAGTTGAACAAAAACCTGTAAAACAAAATCCACTCCGTCAGCGGCGGCTTCTCGCAGGAACTCATCCCTGGATTGTCGACAACTAAAACAATGTTTGGTCCACACTCACTTGTATTTACAGTGTTCTTCAAAGGAAACTTCCGAAGCTGGAGGCGCCCCCAGCGTATCTTTCTCCGATTTCCAAGCTTGATTCTTAGTGTAAATGGCATCGACCAGCTCGGGAAGCCGTCTGGACAGCTTGATCAGAGGATCGCGCTCAGCCGAAGTCCGGGAGCCTCGAAAGAAGCCCCTGTCCTCTTTGGCGTCCCAAGGAACTCTATTCGATTCGGCGATGAGGCTTTTACTGCGGAAATCGGAACGTCTCTCTTGAAATGAATTCTCCCTTTTATGGTTTCATCATCTTCTTGTGACTTCATTGACATGCCAAGGAAGGGAATATGAGAAGTCGGAGAATATCGAGCTCTTGGGCGAGAGAACCTACCTTCGAATATCCCATCTCCCAATTCCTTGAGGGTATATGCTGATGGCTGGGCCTCCTTCCCAAAAAGTCCACGCGGGATAGAGAATGTCGTAATACTTTCTTGGCACCTTACTGAATGAGAAAACGGGGAGTTTGTCCCTCCCGATCGGGCTCTGAGGATAATCGCGGACGTTGATGACTAAATCAAGATCCGGCAATTTTGGTGCCAGTTTGAGGAGGAAATGTTCGACGCCTGAACACCTGTAATGAGTTGCACGAAACCTTTACCACTCCGTGGCCGACATATTGCTCCGATAAATTTCGCTTCAATTGCGTCATAGTTACGTGTTCCGCTTAAACGCAACAAGCTACCTGAAGGGAAACATGCATTCCGCTTGCCGAAACACCCGTCCCTTGATAACTTGGTAACGGACGCCAAATCTCGCGGCACGGTCTATGTCCTCTCGAGTGATGCCTTCCGAGAACGGTTTGAGATCCTTGACGATCTGTCTGAAATCCAATTCAAGCTCGCGTTTCATTCGAGAAGGCTTCGCTCCGATGAAATCGATTATCCGATCCGCATTTCGGTTTACTACGTGCATTTTAAAGAAGAAGAAAGAGGAGACCTGTAGTGACATAGCGAGCATCCCGTTTTCTCAGAGATCTTGCACGACGCAGACGAGTTATCGTCGGAAAGCTTCAGGTTGCGTTCTATGGAACGGTGCAAATCAGAATCGCCCTCGTGTAAGCCAAACGAAGTCAAGGATTCTGCTTGCGCCTGCAGCGGTCTCAGGCAGCATGCAACGATAACGAGGACAGCTCGATGGATGGCCATAATCTGGAATGCGAAGTTCGGTGAAGGGGAGGACGCACCGACCTCGCGGAAGAGCGGATTAAAAACTAGGCAGTAGCCCTCGACGCATTTAGAGGAGAGCACTCGCTGACACATTCGTGAGAGGAGTGCCTCCTGATTGGAATGAGACGACAGCGCAACGTTTTCACAAGCATCGTCTAAAGGAGTCTAAAGAGAACGTTCGGAGACGTGAGCTAATAATGGACAATGTCCACAGAAAACAGAGTCCAGGATTATTATTTTAGAATTGACGTTGACTTTTTGCCATTTCGTCCATTCATCGAAATGAAACCCCATGAGAAAACCGAAGAAATCACACAGGACTCTCAAAGCACTCGCAGAGCACATCATGACCAATGCTATCGGGTATCGATAACGACGACCGTGATCGCGTCAGTGCTGTCACTCGATCGGCGCGCAGCGCTTCAATATATAGAGAGGGAGACGATAATAATTAATTTCTCTACCTGAGGTCGTCTGCTACCTGAGCTCAGTTCACTCTAGAACTGACAGTCTCCTGGTCCGCCGGAAGTCGACGCTTGCAACGCGGCTCCTCGATCTCCTCACATCGAATGCGCGTGAGAACTGAAGTATTCGGCGTCGACATAAGCGAAACTCCTCCTTATCGTCGTCGCCGGTTGTTTTCGGTTCGTGCAGAAGTTTCTGTGGACAGGTAAACATGGGAACCGAAATAGAGAGCTTGGGGGATCTGTGGAAGATGACGCGGTGGGAGAAACTCAATGGTCGCGGCAATCGAGAGGATATGGTGCAGGTCAAGCAATCACATCGTGAGCTGAATTTTCCGCTTTGTCTTAAGTTCGCAAAAAGGCTCCGATTTGAAATTGGCATCAGCCGCCCGAAGTATCGGAATGCATCCATTCTCCGGGGTCATCCCTTGTCTCGCTACTTCCCAAGCGCGCAAATTCGAACTCCGGATCGCTTGGCTCGTTTTTCCACAAACCAGGGCCCGCTTCCAGTGTTCGGACTCGATTGCTAGCTCCAAGCACCGAGAACGAACAGCGACAGCGGACTCGAGCCTGGTGCAAAAGCACCAAGTTTTGCAACACCGCCCGGGCTGAATCCGGGCTCGACGAGCAGCGCCCTCTGACGGATAACGTTGTTCCAGCAGCAGGCAGGCAGCAGGCAGAACAACATCACACAGTTACAAACTCGTCAGACTTGCGGCGGGGTGGTGAAGTTCTCTCTCTCTGCAGTTGAATTTGAATCGGACACCACACAAGCCCCCAGTGCAACATTCGGCTGAGCGAAGTGCCATGCCCTTATTGCAAGCGGGCAGTGTTGTCCATGAGAGCGCCCCTTATGCGTTTTCGATTGCTGCTGATGCCGTCACAAAGTACTGCGCCTACTGTCTGACGATCGGCGGCGGATCTCTTCAACGTTGCTCAGGCTGTCAATTTCTGCATTACTGCTCACGTGATTGTCAGGTATAAATTTGCTTTACGTATCTCAAAGTGCAAACATAACAACAACATTCTCAGTAGCGAGTACAGTAATAACGACATTGACATCCACCACCACCACCACCACAACAACAACATCGACCGCAGGAGTAGCCGCGGCAGTAGCAACAACAAACCCCAAACACAACGATGAAAACATAGACAACTAAAGCTAACAGAACAACAAATAGATCGCGAGCAGCAAACGCAGCAACAACGTTCACGATCGACAGCTCCTCAACAACAAGCACACCTTTGAACCTCTGACCAGTGGAACTGTCCTCTTACCTGGCGGTAGACAGGCAAGCAGGCGGGCAGGAGTCGCTCACTCATTCCGTCACTCAGTCAGTCAGTCAGTCAGTCGAGCAAGAAGCCCCCCCCATACGGACTACCGAGTGTCTGTTGTCCTCTGTTCGATTACGTTGCTTCGATTTCGTGCTGTTGTTAGTTTAGAACGATCCAGCAGTGTTTAGCGCGATTCGTCGGTCCGTGAAATCCTCGTTGCCTCAATTCATCACCCAGCAATCGGTTCGTTCTGTTCCCCCATCCATCGATCGATCGATCGATGAATTAAAAGTATTATTGTTCGATTGATTGATTGATTGATAGATCGCTCAATCGATTCCGTACTTCGATCAATTGATGTTCCGATACCGAGCATTTTATCGACCTCCCTCGATTCCCGATCCCCTTTGCCAACTCGATCGGCTCGATCGGACAGCACGAAGATTAACTCCAGTTTAGCTTCGTTCCAGTAAGCGGGGAGCTGCCCTGAAGACAACAAATCAATAACAGCAACAAAAACAGAACAACAATCACAATGGTGTGACCTTTCGACGAGAGTTTCAAATGCTGATTACAAGACCGCGGTCCAACCACGTACCGGATACTGAAATGTGCTCATCGCTCCAGTTATCGACGTGCAGTGAGAGAAACTGAAGGCTTTGATGGCAGTCTCGCTGATCCTCAACAACTGCGACGGCGACAGCAACAGCAACAACAACAACGACAACAACAACAACAGCCTCGACGACGCCCGGGAGCTCAGGCTGGCATTGTAATTTGAACCCTATGCTTCTAGGCGTCAGTGGGCCTAAATGGCGAGAATGTTCTCGCCGTCCAACGAATCGTCCGTCGACGCCAAGGACGATTCGGACCTGACCGTGCGCTACAAAGGACTGTTGATACAGTCGCTGCAGAAGTTGCACTTTCAAGTACATCCCACGCTGACCGCGAGCTCCGATGCTCTCGACTATGTTGAGTCGCTGATTCTTCGATTACTGGGTACCCTCTGCGTTAGCCGCACCCACACAACCCAAGATGTAGAAGAACGCGTCACAAAAGCGTTCCCAAAGCCACTAGATCATGTAGCGATACAAGACGCACGCACGGCCATCGAGCGTTGGCAGATGGCCGGCACGCTGCGGCGTCCTCGGTTGCCTCCGAATCCCGGGCACGGGCTCACGTTGCCCGTGGAGAAATTGCACACGCAAATCCGAGAATTGATCGGCTACAAGGTTGAAATGGCGGTCAGTTTGTTTGTCTGCGCAGTATTAGAGTACATTGCGAGAGATATTCTCAAGCTGGCAGGCAATTACGTCAAAAACATCCGGCACGTCGAGATCACCCTTCAGGATTGTCGTGTGGCGATGTGCGCCGAACCCTTTCTCTACGAACTGTTCTGTTTCACCAGCGAGGACTGGGTAGAAGAGATACCGTCGAACGTGTCCCTCGAGAAGAACTACGCCAATCAAGTGAGTGATTTGATCGTCGACGAGAGCGAGCACATCAAGAACCTCCAACTCATCATCAAGGTGTTCCGGCACGCGCTCCAGAAACAGCTGAGCGAGCCGCTCGAAGAAGAGGAGGCCGCCGACATTTTCGGCAACATCGAGGACGTCCTCGAGTTCTCGACCGCCCTCCTCTCCAGTTTCGAGGACGTCGTGGAGATGACCGACGAAAACCAAACGCCCGCCGTCGGCAGTTGTTTCTACGACATGGCAGAAAGCTACGAGTTCGAGGTGTACGAAGAGTACGCTCACACTGTCGCGTCCCCGAAGTGCTCCCAGACGCTGCAGGCTGTCCTCGAACGACCCGCGGTGCAGGAGGCTCTGCAACGATCAAGTCAGGGATTTTGGTTGGCCGCGAAATATGTTCTACCTCGACTCCTGTGGACGCCTGTCTTCCATTGTCTGCACCATTTCGAGCTGATCCGCTCCATGCAGGCCCTGGCGCCGACGGACGAGGATCGCGAGAGTCTCGAGCAGACCGACGGGCTCATCGGCAACCTGAAGACCACACTCACGACGTTGGCGGCCCAATCGCCGCTGAGGAAAATCCAGGAGGGCCTGTTTTTACGCAGGAGGACCTCCCTGAGGATAACTGCCGCGCAGAAACTCGCCGAACTCGCGCATTGCATCGACGGCTGGTCTGAACTTCAGCAGCGGGAGATAGCCCAATCTTGTCAAGAATTTATACTTGAGGGCTCCTTGCTGAAAGGAAGTCCGGGTAATAAACGGCCGACGGAGCGTTACGCGTTTCTCTTCGATGGTCTCCTGTGTCTATGCAAGCCCACGAGCGCGCTGTCTCGGGGCCGGAGTCAATCCGACAAGGAGATCTACCGTCTGAAAGAGAAGTTTTTCATTCGGAAAATCGAAGTTTTCGACAAGCCGGACACGGACGACCTCAAGTACGCCTTCGAGATCATCTGCCGGCACGACGGCAACAGCGCGGCGGCGCAAAGTACCGTCCTCATCGCAAAGAACGCTGAAGAGAAAGTCAACTGGCTGGCGAGTCTTGTCGCGGTCAACATGCGCTCGTATCTCGAGCGTAGCCTCGACTCCATCCTCAGTGCCGAGGAGAAACAGAACCCTCTCAGAATGCCGGAGAACTACGCCTTCTCCGAGCCCGATCTTCCGACGAACATCATCTTCGAGGAGAAGTCGACGAACGGCGTGCCGTCGATCAAGGCCGCCACGTTGCCGAAACTCGTCGAACGACTCACATTTCACATGTACGCCGATTTCCAGTTCGTGCGTACATTCCTCACGACGTTCCGAACTTTCTGCGAGCCGAAACAGCTCCTGAGCCTGCTCATCGAACGGTTCAACATTCCCGAATTCGAGGAGATCGACTACATGGCCAACGGTCCCGACCAGCAACAGACGGCGAAGCGTTTCCGCAAAGAATACCAGCAGCCGGTGAAGAGTCGCGTGCTGAACGTCATGCGCCAATGGGTGGACCATCACTACTACGACTTCGAGCGGTCGCCGGAACTGCTCGCCGACCTCAAGGCGTTCCTCGAGAGCATGCGACAAGACTCGCGCACCGGCAAGAAGATGCGCAAGTGGATCGATTCGATAGCGAAAGCGATCCAGCGCAAGTGCGACCACCAGGCGCCTGCGAAAGAGCACACGTTCTCGCAGAGCCCGCCTCCGATCGAGTGGTTTCTGACCCGGGACCCGGAGAAGTTCGATTGGCTGAGTTTACATCCGGTGGAAATCGCTCGCCAGCTCACTCTGCTCGAATTCGATCACTATCGAGCGGTGCAGCCGTCGGAGTTGGTCAACATGCCGTGGATGAAGAAAGAGAAGAAGATCGCTTCGCCAAATCTCTTGAAAATCATTCACCACAGCTCAAAGTTGTCATTTTACCTCGAAAAACTCATTGTCGAGTGTCAGAATTTCGAAGAACGGGTGGCCGTGTACAGTCGCAGCGTTGAAATCATGGGTGTCCTGCATGAGCTGAACAATTTCACCGGCGCTTTCGCCATCTCGACAGCTCTGCAATCGGCTCCCCTTCATCGTCTCAGGCATACAAAAGAGGCAATCCGAACGAACCTACAGAAAGTGCGTGATGATGTTTTCGATCTTCAAACCGCTCATTGGAGGAAGTATCAGGAACGTCTCCGTTCAATCAACCCACCCTGTGTGCCGTTTCTAGGGATGTACCTGACCAACATTCTACATATCGAAGAGGGAAATCCGGAAACGATCTCCATCGACGGCGGTCCGGAATTGATAAATTTCTCAAAGCGACGCAAGGTTGCCGAAATCACCGGAGAGATCCAGCAGTATCAAAATCAGCCGTACAACCTCACTGTCGAAAAAGACATTCGCGCGTTTCTCGAGCAACTCGGGCCCGAGGTGGACCTTTCGGAAAATGCTGAGAAAGAGCTCACCGACTACCTCTACAAATGTTCATTGGAAATCGAACCGCGAAAGCAACCACCGATGAAAGGGCTGCGCCGCTGGCCCGACATCACTCTGAAGTCGCCAGGCACCAAAGTGGCGCGCAACAGTTCTCGTTCTGCAAGCTCGTCGAATCCGACTTCATTCCTGCCCGGTCTCAATCACCATCACAACGAGCAGCAGCAGCAACAGCAGTCCCACTCCCAACCCTCGAGTTATTCATCGTCAAACCAACACCAGCAAAATCATCACAACAACAACCACAACCATCATCATCATCATCAACACCACCACCACAATCATCAGCATCACCAAGTGTCGTCCTCAGCGACATCCCCCAATCCCCCCCACTCGCCCGAGGACGGAAACTCACTCCACCACGCTCAACCTTCCACACCGACCTCTCCTCCGTCGTCAGCTAACGAACATCACATGATGGTGTCTTTCGTTAATTCGTCCTCCGACGTGGCGTGTGGCCACTCGAACTCGTTGACTCCTCAACAGTCGGTGCCACCCGTGCCGATGGTCGCTCATCGCAGGCAGAATTCCCAACCCGCGTCGATATCCGGAGTGTTCTTCCCTCCGTCACCGTCTTCCCCGCATCAGCACCCGGCGAGATTCGCCTTCCCGGAGTCCGCCACGGCGCCTCCGCTCCCACCCCGAACGAGACGGGACGATTCGACCTCGCCAGCTCTGCCTCCGCGAGGGGCCGGACAATCCGAGTCTCCACCTCCTCTACCTCCCCGGAAGCCACTTGCTCCCCAACAGCATCAACAAAAACAACAACCGCAGCAGCAGCTGTCGCCTGTATCACTCATTCCTCAGCAACAGCAACAACAACCTCCACCAGTTGCCATGGTACCGACGACGTCGAATGCTGCTGCATCTCCAATGCCCCTGTTGCCTCCCAGAACCCACAAGAAACCACGGCCTCCACCTCTGGTCCTGCATGACGGCCCCAGTTAATCTCTAGGCTGGATCTCCGACGGGCTTTGATGAGACAAGTGGCAGAAAGCGATGCTATCCCCCCGTGTTTCCTTCCTGAAAGCACTCCGTTCCCATGAATCGATGCGGCACCCGAGCAACGTCATGGAACTACTACTTACCTACAGACTACAACCTACTTAGATTCGACTACAAACAGAGCATATCCAATACGCCGCCACGTTAACGACAACTTTACCAATCGTACCTTATCAAACAATCACGAAAAAACAACACGACGCAACCAACATCGACCCGAACAACAAATCGGTTTTGTACTGGATACACATTTCCTCTGAGAACCCTTTCCTGTGGCTTAGCGTGTCGTATGATTGATTGATCGATCGATCGATTGCTTGATCGTTATAATTAGAATACTTGGTGGCAACGTTGAGGAGCGGAACCGTTGTTGCTGCGTGAAGAAAACCTGTCAAGGGTTCTGTTGTGATCTAGAAGTTGAGAACGAAAACTACGAGAAACGTTCGAATTTACGCGAGCGAGTGCTAAACAAACCCTGAACAACATGAGCATGAACGAAAGTAAACGAGAATACTTGACAACATCCACAAACAGTACCAATTCAAACAACACTGACGACGACGTCGAGGACACGCGATGTTTGTTACAAAAAAAGAAGCGAGCACGAAAGAAAGAGCTCGTGAATTCATGAAAAAAGCACTCCATGATGATACGTAGAACTGCACTTTTACTCCTCGTGACAACGCGTGAGAATCTTTCGACTACAGCTGTAAATGTTCGCGAACCAAACGAGGAGGAGATGGATGGCGAATTTAGGTTTTGATGATTACAATTTTTTTCTTTTCCGAGCCGTTGTTCTGAAGTCGTTGTTATCAGTTCCACCGTCGAACGACGTGTCTCGTATCCAATAGAACTACAACAATTCTACCACATTGCGGCGATGTAATTTCTCAACGAGTGTTTCGGTCGTTCACGTTTATACCGTTGCTGCTGAGAGTCTACAACCAGAAGGATCGAAGTGAAGAAGAATGTCCTCTGCCAGTGATGGTTCTCAACGACTTTGTGTATTATTAGCACCGTTTCCAGTGTAGTAGCATTATTACGATAAGAGCTTATTATCTCATGAAAATCATCCCTGTCGTCGACTGATTGCGCGAACGAGCGTTCATTAATCGATTGATTGATTGATAGATAACGACGACGACGACCTCAGATCATTGAAAGCGATGAGTGGAAATGCTGTCCCACAATTGGAGCAGGGAGCATCGATGCGCTTTTGAAGCCAAGCACCTCGCAACGAACGTGACAGCCAAAACTCCGTATTAATTATTATATACATACATCATAGTTGTATCGTATCCGATCATCGTAACCAATGAGAACAGACTACAACAATTCCAAACCTATGACTATTACAACAACTACGATTATTACCGCTACGACTATACTTACCGAAAGACTATAATGATGATTTATTGAAGAAGGTGATTGTTGTCATCACCGCCATGAATATGAGGAAAAGTGTCGTTGTATTAGGTGATTGTTCGCCTGGCATCGATGAACGGAGTTCTCAGGGCCAACAGTCATCCAAACGAGAAGGGCAGGAGGGCTGGGATCCCGCGGCTATCCTTAGCGACAATGTATAGTGTCGTACGTACGAGTCCTTTGCTCCATCCATCCATCGAGAGGGTTTCGATTGCTCCAGCGCGATGTTTTTTCCTGAGAATTCTCGAATTCGATAGAACGGGCCTGGAACGTCGATCCTGTCGGCTGGATGAACTCAGTCAGAGACTACGCGGTCTAGCAGACACTCGATAGAGTCAACGGCGGTTGAACTCAGCTCAGGTTGAAGCCGGTTTTTTTTTACCAAACGATTGTTACCTGGTGGATCTTCCAGCAGATTGTCATCTGCCAGATTAAACCACTTCTTGAAAGAGACTACAGTTGAACCTCGTACGGACGACAATCTTCGGATTCCTTCTGTCAGCTGACGCTATCCCTAGCCGGCCGCCTGTAAATAGAAACAATTACAAGGAAAAACCGTTGGTAACGATGATGATGATGTACTACAGTAGAACAATGCTCCCAGTGCAATGGCTGTGGACTCGTTGTATTGTGGCTGATTCGTCGTGCATTCCAGCTTGAAGTCGAGACTGAGCAACCGCAGATCAACATTGGTTGTACACATATCCATTCCATTCTAGTCTTTTGTATCGAGCGAGGGAAACGAAAATCAATTCGGACCATTCTGGAGTGCGCGTCGATCCATTCAGGCCACACAGACCAACCTTCTTTCGCTAGATTCTCTATCAACCAATGTCCACCGATCTATCATCGATATTTGTCGGGTTCTCGGCAAGAATTCTGCAAGGGTTTCAACGAAATTTCCGACCAGGAATTTTTCGTTCCCTTTTCTTGAAATGTTCAACCGACCCTCTCACCCAGGAGAAGGAGGAATAAGCGACGCTTGCAGGATGTTTGCTTCCTTGGAACCCAGATGTTGTCAGCGAGTTTGAGCAACGACGAAGATTATTGATTAGTTGATTGATGATGACGAAACCGAGAATGTAATTGTCTCAACGCACGCACCACGACCTTTTCAGGTCGGCGACTGGGTGGATCACAAGTCCGAATGCGCGAATTTGCGAAGGGTGGCACCGAGACGACCGGGGGAGCCTGCGCGTCTTATGGCGCGTCTTCTGCTGCGTTGGAAGCGAGAGCTGAATGATCCGTCGTCAGAAACTCTACTCGGAACCAAACGCCGTCTCAAGGACTGCATGAGCCACAAGGAAGAGATCAAGATGGATCGAGTCCGCGGAAGAGCCTTCGTCGAAATGCTCAACCTCCTCAAGCAGTACCTGAGCGCGCCCCAACTCGAACGCGTCACCGACATCGACATCTTCGAGCTTTTCGGGATCATGTGCGTCAACTCCATCCACATCAGCAACGACGACGGCTCGCTGGGGTGCGCTCTGTACCTCGCGCCGTCCCTCATCGACCATTCGTGCTATCCGAACATGACGGCGACGTTCAAGGGCCGGAAGATCGTCCTCAAAGTACTTCGACCGTTCGAACCGAAAACTGTCGGCGACCTTTCACTCGCCTACATGCCGGTCTGCACCAGCAAAGAACGCAGACGACGCGCACTCCGGAACGAGTACTACTTCACCTGTGAGTGCGAAATGTGTTCCGGCAAAGTACCTGAAGTGATGACGGAGTCCGATCCGAAACTCACCGATGAAGTACTCGAACTCGAAAAACTCAACATGGACTCTTCAGAGCCAGAGAACCAGAAGAAAGCACTAAAGGGCATCGAAGACCTCCTGTCGACCAAACTCAAGGATCTCGATGATTCCGATGTGGCGAAGTTCAAAGCGATCCTCGTGGCGGCCGACGCTTCAGTTTGCGCCAACGAATTCGTCCGAGCCCACGACTACTACCGCAGAAGTCTTCCGATCCTGAAGCGTGTCTACACCGAGAACGGGGCAAACTACGCCTACAAACTCGTCCGTCTGGCTCGACTCTCGACGATCGTGACGAAAATCTCGAAAAATCCCGAAGACCTCGAGTCGTTGGTCGCGCTCCTCCAGGAGGCCATCCGCGTGACGAGGACCGCCCTCGGCGAGGATCATTTCGATAGCAAGGACGTCATACTCCTGTACGAAGAGCTCATGGCTTCCCTCAGGCAGCAAGCGGCGAGACAATCAGCTGCTGCTGGCGACAACTAACTCCGTGAAGACAGATCTCTGTTCACTGTTGGCTCTTCCACTAATCGGTCATTCGGTGTCTACCCTCGAAACTCAAATCACCCTTCCGTCTCATGTTGCCATCGACAACAATTTATGTTTGCCTGTCGCATCTATCCATCCATCGATTCATCGATTCATTCATTCATTCATCAAGCAAGCGGCTGACCGACCAATGAACCAGCTGAGCGAGAAATTTGACAGCAATTCGAAATTCGGCGGGACGATCTTCCATCAACCACACCAAAGCGAGATCTACCCAGGCGTTGCGTGCGTAATTGTTGTATTTTTTTCGTTGGCGTAGGCACGGAAAGGAGAAGCAGAGGCGAATCGATGCCTTGGTATACCACTGTTCGTGCAGTAGGCCAGTTTTGGATGGGCCGCAACTCCGTTAGCAATTTACGACAGGCTACATATATAAATGTTGTATCAATGTTAAAGTCTATTGAATTTGAAATGGCCAAAATAAAGTGTCCAACAACTACAACCTTTGTTAAAACGGAGATCAGAAAAAAAAAAACTGGAATGTGTTCTCATTTCTCAACTGCCATCGAGAGTGTTTTAGTTGTTTGCGGACTCGAAACAACTCCGAATTCCCCATTCCGTGGTGCTTGCGATAGAAGACGTCATGGCTGAGCTTGGCTCATTCAGGAGCAGCTTTTATTCATTCGCCGACGTGAACTTTCTCCTGACAAGGTCGCACAACCCGGACTCGAAAGCTCTCGTCATAATGATTCGGAGCAGGAACCACTTCCTCAAGATTGCGGAAGACTCAGCGTCTGATTGAAGTTCGGTGTAAACACAATGAACAGAAAGCTTTCCATGTATTGCGCCATCAGATAGTTCAAATACTTCTCGTCATTCACTTTTGTGTCTTCGTTGAGACCCTCGCATGTCGCGAAAGCGTTGATCGGCGGCTGTGAAGAACACTTGGTGAGAATTTCGTCCTACAGCGGGCTGCTTTGACGCCGACTTCGCGATCCAGACTCACCGCGGTACTCTCGACGTAACATCTCGTTCTTTCAGCATCGTAAGCCACCAGACGGAAAGTTATGAAGAGCGTCGGAGATGTGCACGTAACTTTGTTTGAGGAATTGGGGTAAGCCTGCTCGGCCGAAAGCTGGACAAGCTTCCATGAACACCACAGCCTGGCTTTTGTCTTCGAGCCTTGAATGGTGGAGTTTTCAGCATTTCATTCCAGAATTGAGATTCGTGCAAGATAAAGACATCGGGACCTCACCTTGCATCGTTACTAGAAGACCCCCGAAGCGTGAAATGTTCAGGAAATTGGTCAGATGAGCTCCTCTCTGTCTTTTCAATTCGGGCAACTCGAATGTCTCCAAATTTATCGATTCCCTCGTTTTTTTGAGAACGCCATCGAGTCTTCTTCCCCACCGACTGTCGGTTTCGCCTGAAAAACGGTCAGGAAGCGAATACGTTTGGGAAATTCACATTTCTGTCGCACAGATCGCTTCCTCACCTGGGGACTCCGAGAAATCCTCATCATCGGTCGCATTCGATACTTCCACTGTGGACGTTTCTTGATATTCTGTGGTACAACATTCATTTCAGGACAAATCGAAGAGCTTGGATGCAGCGAATTCGATTCACGACAAAGGGTTCCCTCACGCTGTTCTGTCGCAGTCCCTTCCCCGGACGGGACTGAGCTGTGGCTCTTTTCAGAGCCTTTCTTCAGTGAAATCATCAAAACAACCGTCACCACGGAGATCAAGAATCCCAGACCGAAGATATTGATAACCGCACACTTGCGGCTCTGGAAACAGAGGCAATGTTTCTTCTTATACACGTAGAACGGGTTTTGAACTTTCAGGATGGACGGGATTCGGGAGTTCCTCTTTGGTTTCTTTTTCCGCTTCCCTCTCCGACCCGATAGAATCCAATCGCTCGAATTTGAGGTGTCATTGCTGAAAGCTGCAATCTGCAGCGAATTGAATGAGGAGAGCGAGCAGAACCTGAGGAAGAATGGTGAAATAGAAAAAACAGAAATAGAGTCCAGCATTTTCTCACATATAGAGCACGGAAGCTCACTCAAAACAGGAGGAGGCTTCCCTTAGTTCCTCTTGCCTGTGGAAGTTTCTTGGAACACGCTCGTATCTGATGCCGACGAATCCATTGCTCTGAGGCGGGAGAGTCCGACTCCCGATGATCACGTGCTCGTGAGCGGACGGCGATCCCGCATCGAAGACAACTTCTGATCGGGCGAAAATTTCGGAAACTCCAGCCGCGCCGTCGATTCGTCGTTTACGCTTCAAAACGAGCGTTTCCCCAAGACGTGGCGTCTGGTGAACGGAATCACGTAAAACCTGAATCCATGGATGCTATTCCTCAAAACCCGGGACTCGTGATTACACAACGCATGTAGCGCCTCCGAACTACTTCGAGCGGCATGTTCCACTTCTCTGCCCGGGACGGAGCTAGAAAGTTTTCCGATACGCCGACACCGAGGAGGAGAGTTCAGACAAAACCAAGATATGCTGATTCATCGATTGAGTTCCTCGGGATCTAGATGCTGTCTTTATTGATCGAACACTAAGTAGCTAGTCGATGGAAGTCCGCATAAAACAGAAAAGGTTACAAACTAAAGAACGTCGCCTAGTCACGAAACTCGTCGGATTGTTTCCCGAAGATCTCTCAGATTTCAGAAGAAATCTATTGGACTTTCGCACAGGCACAGTATTCAATGATATATGACATGTTCCTGAAACTTGTTGCTGGGAATCGCTCGGCATGGCTTCAGTCCTCCGTATACAACATAAATCTTAGCTTTGTTCCAAAATAGTCAACGAGAAAGGTCTTCATGTACTGTCTCATCAACTCCCTCATGAACGTCTCCAGGTCTTCGTTGCCGCCAAAGTCTTTGCATGTGGCTGAAGAGGCGTCCGGCGGCTGGAAATATCCGATGAAAACTAACGTTTCAGCTCAGATCGATTGATAATGAGATTCCGGACCGAAAGCTTTCCAATCTGGATCGAAACTCAGGAGAACTAAGAAATTCATCATTCACCAGGATATCATCCAACGTCCAATTGTTCGCCGCTCGATCAACTGCGGCCAATTCCAAAAGGATTTCGAGTTCTTCGGCTTCGCACTTCGGTTCGTCATCGAAAAGCGTTCCCTTCCTAAGTCCCTTGAGTGTGACGCCCTTCCAACTGCACTTGACGTCGGCCTTCTCACCATTTCCTGCGAACCAATGGAAGAGAATTTAGGAGAATCCACAAACAAAACTAAATCGTGAGAGCAATCTTATTCCGAAGAAGCCTAATAACCTTTGAGAGCTATTTCCTCCTTCCGTTCCATACTGAGCGTCTTGATTAGATGTGCGTTTTGGAGTTCGTGTTTCTCGAAGCCAGAATTAGCCAATTTATTCAAGAGAAATTCCGACGTCGAGAAATTCCTCAACGTTCTCAAGAGAGCTCTGTCTACTTTTGCGGTCAACGCCGCTAAGGCTGTCATGGATGAAACGCAGATTAGATCTCCGACGTCGGCTCCAAACCCCGGGTACGTCTCGATGTCAGAGTTCATCATCACGTTCTACGCACCGTCGTCTACAGTGGTCGCCTCTGCTCCCTCTGTCGTTGTCGCTGCTTCTGCTCCGTTTTCGGCGGTTTGCGCCTCGTCCCCTTCAGCGTCGGCGTCAGATTTTGTGTTTTCTGTCGACCGAAAATCACAATCGAGTTCGTGCCATGGAGAAATCACTCGAATTTTGTCGTTCAGGCACCGCACCCACCTTCGAAAATGCCCCAAATGAGGGAGTCGTCGAAAAGGAAAGCGAACACCAAGAAACCAACAACTGGCACGAGGGTCCCAAAGCAAATCATTTTCGGCAGCGTACAACATCCCGCATTGGATTCGGTTTCGGGTGTGTTCCGCAGGTAGATCACACTAATGGGAGCTTGATCCAAAGCCGACAGTTGATTCACTGAGCTGTCTCGAGAGCTCAACACCGAGCTCCTCCTTGAGGGCCTCCTCGAGCGCCTTCTCTTGAACCCTGTCGATCGCCCGCCTGTCCCCGATAGCGACAATTCGGAGTCACCTGCAAGCAAAGTCTCGATCCCGTTCGATTCGGAACGGCGATGTCCCCTACTATAGGGATGAATTCCCAAATAGTTGACAGATGTTTTTCTTTCGTCATGAATGTTAGACATGCGATCCGTAACTACGGCACTACGGGCCGTGAACCGTGAACTACGGGCCGTAGTTTTTTTCTACGGGTCTCTGGAATTCGAAAAGTATGAATTTCTCGAGGAAAAGGTCTTGAGGTCTTTGGTAGAGCTCGTTGAGGAGAACAATTTACCCAATGGGACCTTTCCCCGTATCTCTTATAGTTCCCCCAGAATTTTGGAAAAACCTTCCCGAGCGAAATTTTCACAAGTCCGGAGCACGCAGCAGTATGTATGTATATTAAAAATTCCGCTCAGAAAGGTTTTTCCAAAATTCTGGGGGAACTACAAGAGTTACGGGAAAAGGTCCTATGTGGTAAATCGTTCTTCTCAACGAGTTCTTCCGAAGACCTTTGGACCTTTTCCTCGAGAAATTCAAACTTTTCGATTTATTCGGAAAATTCGATTTCTGAGGCTAAGTTTTTTTCCGCCCCTGTAATATACTGCTCCGGACTTGTAAAAATTTCCCTCGAGAAGGTTTTTCCAAAATTCTGGGGGAACTATAAGAGATAAGGGTGAAGGTCCCATGGGATAAATTGTTCTCCTCGACGAGTTCTACCGAAGACCCCAAGACCTTTTCCTCGAGAAATTCATACTTTTCGAATTCCAGAGAGCCGTAGAAAAAAACTACGGCCCGTAGACTACGGACCGTAATGCCGTAGTTACGGAATGCATATCTAATGAATGTCACAACATTTCACGTCGTACCTTGAGAATATGTCCGATCGTAGTCTAGGAAAGCCATCGCTCAGATCTCGAGGACTCGAATTGGTTTTCGTCCCCCGTCAAATGAGACCACACGATCGCGAACCAAGAGATTGATATCATCAAATCAATTCACTGATCGCCAAGACACTTTTCGTCATTGGCGGCGGGAAATGAGGTCACCGAAAAATTGACCAAGAGCTAACCCGAAATCAGCTTAGGTCTGTTGTCTCACAAATCATCGAGCAGAAATTCCTGGGGCATAATGTGAACGTTAGTTTCTTCAGGGGAAGCTTCGTTTTTTTTTTAAACTTCTGCCGTACTGGCACACAAAACGCATGCCTTGAAATCGAAATCTACTTTTCTCGATTTCAGGCTTAGTCCAGAGATCCTCCAGAGCGTCTCCAGGTGAGCCACGAGGAGAACCAACATGAGAAACAGAGTTGTCCTGAAATCGAATTTCAGTTTTTTTCAGAGGTTGTGCCGAAAGTCACTTTTTCTCGGGGACTTTCGTTGGTGGGATGACCGGCTTTGAAATCCGATTTCACTTCTAATGAAATCGTCAGAATCTCTTATGAACACGATTAGTGAAGTTTGTGCATCGTGGAATTCCTACTACTGCTACTACTCTTATGCCTGGATACTTCTATTTGGACTTACACGCAGTCGCCGCGCATGCGCCGACTCTTATGATCTTTTGTCGAAAGTGAAATTCATGGAATTATATGGAGATTCCCTTCTCGCTTGACACGAGATCATGCATAATCCTAAATGCTGTTATCTCTTCCTACCTCCCTCCAATCAGGTCGAAAGTGAAATGAATGCTGCCAGTGATCCATGATGGAACCGTCTGGAGACTTCGAGGTAGGAAATATTTGATTGACTTCGATGCACAAATGATAAAATCGATGACTTTCTTGGACCAAATCCGACCGAATCGACGCGAAACCCCTGACTGAACGACAGAGTTTCCCGATCACTGTTATTCTGCTCGACTCTGATGGGTTTTGTTTATAAACTCGCTGTATATTCGAGAAACAAAAAGAGGAAACATCCGGAGGCACTCAGATTAGCGACTACACGGGAACACTTCGTTGTTTAGCCGTGCTTCGATGAACGAATCGTAGCTTGCTGATTTCTCGAGCGAAAGGAAATCCGAAATAGTATTCTTCTGCAACAGCTTTGCTATGCGGTCGCAAAACTTTCAAGAAAAAGAAAATCTCGCGATCTCCTAAGAAGTCTACCACAGCGCTGCCCGGTTCCCGAGTTTCGTGATCCGGAAGAGTCGAACTTCGCGAGCGACGATGAACGGACGCGACAAATACGCGGCTCGATTGGCTAAAGCTAAGAAGAAGGCTCGGGCCGAGAAAGCGAAAAAGAAAGGTGATGTGAAACAAGCCTTCACCGAATCCCATCAGAAACTCCACAAGCATGCAAGAGACACAAGCAGTGGACCGTACGTGAAATTCACTTGGCAGAAAGAGGACGTGTTGGAAGCGAGGGACGGAACGAAGTTCTCGCTGAGGAAGGAGCTTCACAAGTGCGCCTTCTATCAGGTTTGTGGAGACCTGTTGTATCAGCTGATAGATCCAATGAGCGACAGATGACCTGTTCCTTGATCCAGGAAATTCTGTGTCACGTCGTCGGACAGGAAGTGAACGGAAAACCGAAGAAAGCCATCGTCAAAGTCGTAAACGTTGTCCCGGAGCGAATCTATCCCGAGGGGAGGAAAGTTGATGAAGTATGTGGTTGAGATTCGTCCATTTCGAGAATATCAATGCCGTTCCTCTCGAAGAATTTGTTGTTCTCTTAGGTTTCCAGGAAGAAATCGTAAGCCTGATCTCGAGTGCTGGAGATTCGCCCGCCCTCGCACAGTCCTTGTGCATCTTCATGCACGAATGCTTCCACGTCATGGCTTTCGAACCCTACAGCGTAGACTTGACATCTTATTTGGGAGATGACCCAACCGAAGTGCGCTACCTGCGTTTCATCCTGCGGCAAGTTCTCGACGGCCTGCGATGCCTGGAGCGCTTAGGAATCGTCCACGGCGACCTCCGTGGAGCCAATATCAGACTGTTGCGGAAAGACCACATTCGTGTCCGGATAAATGCAAGTTCTCAGTTCCAGATTCGTCCCTTAGTTTTTGAAGTTCCTGTGTCTTGACCCGATATTCGATCCGCAGATCACTGGATTCCAGTTTGCGCAGTTCAAATCGGATATAGTTCAAGGATCGATAATGCAGACGGCGTGAGTGAAGAGACTTCGAGTTCACCGAGTTTTGAAGAAGAATCTGGAAACGATTTCCTTCTTGTTCCAGTGCGACCAGGGCTCCGGAAGTCATAGTCGGGGGCGAAATCACCGAAGCGATCGATATGTGGAGCGTTGCTTGTACTTTCTCCTACCAGAACACTGTGGAAGACGCGTTCCAAGGGGAAACTCCTTTACACATGCTATGGTACAGTATTCAACCTCATGGCAAGGCGTCTTCCCGTGGAAGTCTTCGCCACCGCTGACCTCCGCCTTTTGTTCCGAGCAGGAGCATCGTGGAACAGCAAGGCAAGCTTCCTGATTGGCTCTTGGAGTCTGGACTCTACACAGAGGAATATTTCGAAAAGAAAAAGAACAAATGGCAACTGAAACGAATCGACAAACCTGTATACGTCGCGGAGCATGTATGTTCTGTTTCAACTTTCCATCTGTGCCCAGCAAAACATCATCATCTTCCACATTTGAATGAGAAATGTCTTTCCTCAACAACACAATCGATGTGAGCGTCAGTTCCTTTCGTCAGACTCCCGATGCTGCTAACTATAATTACGGGGAAGCTCACGAGTTGGACGAGAGTATGTTCTGGGAGCTCATGGGTCAAATGTTGGATGTGGACCCAAAGAAACGAATAACCCCCGCTAAGGCGCTCGAACATCCCTTCATTACGATGACATATTTGAATCTGGGTGTTTCGGCGATAAAGTACTCAAAATACGCGAAAATGTGCGCTGAGCTCGTGGATCCGTCTCTCCCGTTTTCGCATTACTACATTCGAAAAGTCGCCGAGGTAAGCGAAGTGGGTGGCTTGGTCGGCTTTGCACTTCTATGAATCATCATCATCATGACCTGGTTGCAGGATTTCCCGAGCGAGGCATTGTCATCGGCCAACAAGAAGAATAAAACGGCCAAGAGAAAGAAGCATTCGTCGAGTGATGACGATTCAATTTGAGAGTAGTTATGCATGGAGGAAAAAAATTGGTTTTGACTTTCTCAACAATCCTTCTCGTTGTACTTTCTTCCGACTCTCTGGTCTGGCTAGAAGAGGATGACTTCCCTGGAAACCACCAAAGTTCCGATTCAACTTCTTTTGGAATTTACTAAGTTTACAACTCGATTGGTTCTTCTCTCAAACGGAAAACGAGTTTGACAGAAAGTTCATCTTCCTGGCGCCCTCTGATTGAAAAGAAGAAATCGAACGAAATGAATCCGAAAAAGGGAATGAGTTTCGACACAATGACAGCTCGAGTTTGCTCCGAATTAATCGAAGTCTTTCATCCACTCTCAAATCGAAAGAATCGAAATTCGGTGACAAAACTATTCCTCGTGTGTCGTTGAAATTTCCCCGCGTAGCGCTCTGCTGATACGGATCCCATTAATAATTGTGAAACGAATGAAGTCAGGAGAAATCACGAGACACGTGCGAAATCTCTTCTGATGGAACGAATTCGATCGATTCTGAAGCTCTGCAGTTTGGTTTCGAAGTTATGGAGAGCGATGGGACTTCCTGTGAGTTTCATTTTGAGACTTTTCGAATTCCCATTCAACAAGAACCATTGACCAATAGTAGATAGAATCAAGGTGGATCGCTGAAACCGGCCCGAACTATGGATTTGGAGTTGTCGCAGTAGTTTCCCACGACGAGCCGTATCCAAACTGTTTCCATTCGACTCGATCATCGTTGTTCTTTGAGACTACAAATCCAACAGCTCGCGATAAGAAGTCGGCCGGAACAGATTTGATATTTCAACAAATCCGAAGGGTTCGCCGTCGATAATGCGAGATCATGAGATTTGTAGAATCACCAGCGAAACGCGAAACAAATTTCGAAATCCGAATTTCAGTCGGCGTACAACCCCGCCGCAATGAGGCTGATCGTGCTCTCAGTGCTCTTCTGCACCTACGCCGCCGTCCAAGGTAAATTGATTTGTCCCTCGCTTGTTTTCCCGATTTATACATCGTGTATCGTGGGTGTCTCTCGCGCCATTCTCTTCTTCGAATGATTAGGGGGAGACGAGCATTCGCAACATTTCTCGAGTTTTTCTTCATCCCGTCCTAGTTCGAGATTGACAGTTAGATCTTGATCCATTGATTGGTTTGTTCTCGAATTATGCGTTCTTTTGTCGCAGGTCAGTCAGGCAACGCCGATGCTTACTTAGACCAAGTCTTGGAAAATGCGAGGACTGATCCCGATATCCGTTCGAAAATCGATCCACTCGTTCTAGATGATATCTCTTTTGACAAAGGAAAGGCAACCAATGTGAGTAAGCCGGGTCGGAGTTTTGCCGAATCGGCGATGAACTTTAGACGCCGTCGCTGAAGTCGTCGAAAGTCAAATCACCGGACGAGTCATTCCTTCCAGATTCGAATTTTCGGTCTCACGAGTTTGGGTCGGAAGGGCCCGGCAACATTGAGGTTCGAAGGAAGCAAGATCATCATCGAAGCTGATATCGGACTCGACGGAGTGTCATTCGATGGCCGCTATAAGTATAAACCGGGCAAGCTGCTCAAATTCAGCGGCGATATCGGCGCTGACGTCCAGAGCATCCATTGTTTCATCAAACTCACGGTGAGGGCAAGCTTCCATTGACGTAGAGATCCGCTCAGTTCACCTTAATCCCCGGCTTCGATGGAATCTCGGAGAGTGACCTTCGGTTTAACTCGATCGATTCAGGCTGATATTTGCCTTAGCTAACACTGAAATCCACTGAGACGGAACTTCTCGTGAAAATTTTACATATTTACAGGTTCAAGGAGTCCGGGCTCATCTTGAAGAGTTCAAGGTGGTCGCTCTGAGCGGACTCAAGGTCACAAAGTTCAGCGGCGCTTCGGTCGTCTTCAATTGGCTCGCGAAATGGATTGCGAACCTCATAATTGATAAGAGCCGGGCCAAGATCAGAGCAACTATTGAAACCGAATCGCGGCAAGCAATCGCCACAGCGCTCGAGGAAGCTGATATCCACAAAATCCTTCCATCCTAATAAAGAAACCGTTTGCCGTGAATTTGGAGGACGTTCTGTTTTCCTTCCTCGATTCAAGTTTCTGGAGCACAGAATGGAACACGGCATACGACAAGACTACGGAGAAGATGATGGACGCGAAACTCTCGGGGTGATTCGTAGTTTCTTGCAAAGTGAAAACTCGGATTCTTGCGCGCCGATTCCGCGCATGATATTTCGAATGATTCATGACGACTCGATTCATTTCCCTTGAAATCTTCAAAAATATGTAAGGTCAGCTCAACGAGGGAAGTTGAGCTAACTCGCAGGAATGCGGGCAAGGAAAAAAGAAAAGAGAGGTAGATGAGGGGTCTATTAGACGCTTGTCGAAGGAAAGTGTTCCGGAGTCTCGGTGGAGATTCGGTGTAGTGCATCCAGGACTATGAGATCCTGACGGACTCCCCCCTGAGGGTGGATGAGGTGGATTAGTTGGTGATGGTGGAGAAAACAACTCCAGATTGACATCGATGATGTTGGAAATAAGGAAGTACCTGATAGAAAGTTTTTTGTCAGGAGAATTTCATGCGGAATCTTTTAGATTGTGTGTCGTTAGAAATTCTGAGTATGTACTTCTGGATTTAAAACTTGTTTTTCCACCAATGATACCACCAAAGTTGGTGTCGTCGTGTCAAGAACTTGAGGTGTGGCATTTTGGACAAAACCATGTGTTCTCTGTCAACTGATTGACTTTCTTGGAACAATACAGCGCGGACATTACTTGTATAATGCTGTGTCAGATCGGGAGGAAGGGAGATGGTGATGTCTTTGAAGAAATAGAGGGTTGAAGTCTTGGAGTTTCCGTCTCTGTGATCCACAGCACCACCATTTCATCAATGATTTTTGGGTCTCTCTTGAACAATGGATGGCTATCTTTTTTGCGCCGGAGAGTTTTGAGGGGACTGATAGTGGTCACGATGCCGGAATGTCTCCCCCTCTTCATCTCATAACGTGCCGATATTTGTTCGGAACCTGTCTCATTCTTTGATCGTTTCGGATTCGTTGGTGACAACATGGTTTTTTTCGGCTTCTGCCACTGAGGCACTCGCTGCAATTTTCTGATGAACTGCCCGCTCTGATTTGTTCAATCGCCCCCAACTCTTTTAACATTCGGGACTCAAACTTGCGCCTAACGTTGTCGTTTTGGTCGACCCAAAATCTCCAAAATGTCCGCCACTCTCACCCATTCCCATCCCGTCGAGACATCCAGTGTGTCAATAGCTTAAAACAACGAAGTGCCATGGGATGATCGGATGTACCGTGTAAAACATCTACGGAACGTTCATTAGCGCTACGGCTTCTTCCGAGTGTACCCTGGCACCGTGCCTTCCACTTCAACTCCCCATCCACACTAAGGCCGGTTAAACACCCACGTATGAGCGTCTCACCCAAACGTTACCACTCGGCACCCCCTATGTCCCGGGCCCTCCTCCGGGGTAAGCCGCATTCCTGCGGCAAAACTCCGGGAAAATAACACGCATCGAATCGATGTGCTCATAAAGGTCGGGCGCGTGCCTCTGCTTGCGATTCTCAGATATGCGGCTATCCGTAAGGAATATCGAGGTCCAGTCTTCGCACGAGTGAAGCAATGCAGGAGTGGAGCAACTTCAATAATTCAAGAGCTCGGGAAGCAATCTTCCAATATGACGGCATCGCGGCGATGATTCCAAATTCATGAACGCGAGCACTCAGGTATTAATGCAATCGATTAATATCGGGACGAGTTTCTGAAGTTCACGCCCTTGTCACTGAGCACCCGAGAGCACAGCACCGCGGGACTCGACAGAAGACGCGTGTCAACAGATTGCGGCTCGAAGTTCGACGAACTTTTGGCGTATTGAGAGTGCGATGCTCTGCATTTGAAGTGTTTTCTCAAATGGACGAATCAGTCGAGCTGAAACTTGGTGACTGCTCCTAGATCATTGGACACAGTGCAACATGAAACCGTGCTCCCTACTCCTCTTCATCCTTGCAGGCTTCACTATTCTCGCGGAGACCCACTCTGCCGATTTGTCTCCTTCTCGGAGGGTTTCCTTGACAAGATCTGTGGTGTCGCAGGCTCTGCAGAGTCTTGGAATGCCGGAAACATCTGTGACGATATTCGCCGACTCTGCATGTTTACAAGGTTATTATCTTCCTGCGGCTTTGTCGACATCTTTTGTAACTTTCCGCGAGAATCGCCCGTCTATCATCAGCATGATCATCTCAATACTCCGCTCAAGTCGCGTGATTCGTTTCAAATGTGAAGCTTCTGTGGATGACTCTTACTTCAGATATTTCAGTTGCCGACTTCTGTTCACTTTCTGCGTCGAGACGGCTGTTCGAACCTGCTGCAACAGCACTTCCGCTTTCGTGACGCCCGAGGGGACGATCAAATCTCATGAGTTTTCGGAGTCGGAAGGGCTTGTGAGATATTACTCGCGGGGAATACATGAAGGGGTTCAATTTACGAGTCCACGCTCGCGATGCATGAAACTCATTGATATCACCCCATGGAACAAACAATTTACGAAAACGCTCCCATCCTACTTCGCGCAAGAGAAACCGCAAGTAGTGGAAGCAGGAATAGATCAGGAGGATCTGCGAGTCGGTTCAGATGTTCCTCGCTATGTTTTACTCAGTTTTAGAGACAGGCGCAATGTTTCCTCAACCTTGAGATATCAGAGGAGGCTCCTCATTACTGTTGCTGGTTGGTCTGGGCGAGATTCTCTGTCAGCGTTAGATTCTGAAATTTTGAAATGCGTCCATCCAGTAAGACGATTTGTTCCTAAAGCATCTTTATTCCTTCAAGTGTTCAAAGCAGGGGTGTGGGTGGCCATTGTGTTTTCGATGACACTCATTTGTGTTCTTGCCACATTCCCCCATTTCAGAGGCGCTCTTGGTCTACTGAGCTCGTTGAGTTTGTCAACATTGACAGCCTATAAATTTGAGACACCACCTTGGCCGAGACTCCGTTCGAACTCGTCTTTTATCGTGCTAGCGGTTTCCTACTCGTTACTCCATATAGTTCTCATGAACGTTTACAAGAACGAAATTACATCAGCGTTCAGCCAAACCACGAGCAGCACTGAGATCAGAGACATCATCCGTTACCACCAAGAGCGTCGAAAGCGCAAGCAAACTGACTTCTTCGTGCAATATCGTCTTATTCCCAACCCAAGTCCGAAGCAAATCCGCTTCCACTTCTTGACTTCGATAACGAACTTTCGGGCATTCTGCGACGTTGACGTCAGCTCTCTCCTGAGGCGTTTCGATATTCCCGTCGCAACTTATAGCAAAAAGGCCATGTTCGCTTACATTCCGGGACTCTTTTACGCCGCTCTTGTTACTCCTTTGCGGAGAACGGAAACGCTCTACGAATTGCAGAAGTACGGTCTGCTGAAAACACCCTGCCTGTACAAAAATTCTTTTCTTTATCGCTTGGTGCTTCCTGTTTTCTTTCTCGGGCAGCTGGCTTATTCCAGAGGCACGGTTCCGAAAGATCTCACGAAGTCATGGGACATTCATAGAAAACTGCTCGAGAGAGACTACGGAGCCGTCCTTGAGGCCCCAAGAGGGACGATTCTGAGTCTCGACGAGATGCTTAAACTCTTTCAAGTTCTCGGAATACTCTTGAGCTTGTGCATCGTTGGCCTTGCCGTCGAGGAGACCGGTCAAAGGAGTATTCGCGATGCGTTCTTCGGTTTCGGTGCTCTAACAAAGGATTGGATCGTGTCTAAAACTGTGTTACTGACTCGAATTTGGAGGAGGACCTGACAGATACATTCTTGGATTCGTCTCGAGTTCAAATGACTTTCGAACCGAAATCTACAGCTTGAAAGGCTTCACTAGTGAACCTGTCCCAGCGTTGGCTACGTCAAAAAAAAAATCCAGTGGCTTCTCACTCATCGAGTGAAATGGGGAACGTAGGCTTCCGGCTGATGGGAAATCACTAGCTAATATGTGAGAACACTGTATCACTGAAATCTAGGAGATCACGGCTAAGAAAGAAAAAGACGAATGCTTCCCGTGGAAACAAGCGTTAGCTCCTCAGCTACTGCTCTACAGTTTATTCTTTATATATGGTTGAGTGTGAGAAGGTGTTTGGGTCAAACTTAATCATATGAAGTACAAAAGAAGCGTCACCTACAGTCTTAAGTTCAGTAACCCTTTATGAGACACGGCCTGGATACCAAACAGAATATTCTCATCATCCTCCCTTATCCAGGACGGTCTCATTACATTGAAGGAAGGGTAGAAATACCTGAGATACCAAGTTGCGTATCCATGAGTATTGATATGACAATGATTTAGGTTGCATCCATTTCCATAAATTCTGTCTTCAATGGAATCTACATTAAATATAGAAATGTGTGGTACCCATCATTTCCATTGAAATTCCATGATCCAGATCTTCATCATTGAACATGAAGTTTGATCATGAAGTTAATCGCGAGACATTCAGAGCTTGTGTGCAGGGTTCAGTATGACGTTCGACGATTCGCTTTCTCATAGTCATTCCCTTAGTATGTGTTCGAAGGTTAGCTCAATCCAGAAATATTCGGGTTTTCTCAAAAGCGAACATCGAGTCGGATTCGAGAAGCTTCTCAAGTCTGAGGAAGATCATGTTCTTGACATTTGAGCGCAATGTTTTTCCTTCTCGTCTCTGCAACGGTCGTCTGCACTCTTCCCTTGGGGATCCTAAAACTTAGAGGGATCCACTTGTACTTCGGATTTCACCCACTGAACATCTCCAACGAAAACTCTTCTCTTTTCGCGATTCAGCACCCGAAACCAACATTTCGACAATGCATCCCGCGACTTCCAACCAAGCCTTGATGAGTCCTAGTACTCACATTCTTATGGACTCTAACAATCAGGCTGTCGTCCTTCGGGGTCCCTATTCCCAAGATGCAAATCAAAATCACTCGATGTCGTTGGTCTCGTCCTGTCTTGGTGTCTCGCACCAGGTCATGGTCAGCACTCCACAAGTGCAGTT
>JAJSRV010000101.1:90255-134898 GCA_021527715.1 Neoseiulus cucumeris
ACTGAGCACCCGAGAGCACAGCACCACGGGACTCGACAGAAGACGCGTGTCAACAGATTGCGGCTCGAAGTTTCGCGAACTTTTGGCGTATTGAGAGTGCGATGCTCTGCATTTGAAGTGTTTTCTCTATTGGACGAATCAGTCGAGCTGAAACTTGGTGACTGCTCCTAGATCATTGGACACAGTGCAACATGAAACCGTGCTCCCTATTCCTCTTCATCCTCGCAGGCTTCACTATTCTCGCGGAGACTCACTCTGCCGATTTGTCTCCTTCTCGGAGGGTTTCCTTGACAAGATCTGTGGTGTCGCAAGCTCTGCAGAGTCTTGGAATGACGGAAACATCTGTGACGATATTCGCTGACTCTGCATGTTTACAAGGTTATTATCTTCCTGCTGCCTTGTCGACATCTTTTGTAACTTTCCGCGAGAATCGCACGTCTATCATCGATATGATCATCTCGATACTCCGCTCAAGTCGCGTGATTCGTTTCAAATGCGAAGCTTCTGTGGATGACTCTTACTTCAGATATTTCGGTTGCCGACTTCTGTTCACTTTCTGCGTCGAGAGGGCTGTTCGAACCTGCTGCAGCAGCACTTCCGCTTTCGTGACGCCCGAGGGGACGATCAAATCTCTTGAGTTTTCGGAGTCGGAAGTGCTGTTCGTGAGACATTACTCGCGGGGGATACATGAGGGGGTTCAATTTTCGAGTCCGCGGTTGCGATGCATGAAGCTCATTGATATCACCCCATGGAACAAACAATTTACGAAATCGCTCCCATCCTACTTCGCGCGGGAGATACCAGAAGTAGTGGAAGCAGGAAGAGATCAGGAGGATCCGCGAGACGGTTCAGATTTTCCTCGCTATGTTCAACTCAGTTTCAGAGACAGGCGCAATGTTTCCTCCCTCAGGAGGTTGCGGACGAGACTCCCTATTGCTGTTATTGGTTGGTCTGGGCGAGATTCTCTATCAGCGTTTGATTCTGAAATTTTGAAATGCGTCCATCCCGTGAGACGATTTGTTCCTAAAGCATCTTTATTCCTTCAAGTGTTCAAAGCAGGGGTGTGGGTGGCCATTGTGTTTTCGATGACACTCATTTGTGTTCTTGCCACATTCCCCCATTTCAGAGGCGCTCTAGGTCTACTGAGCTCGTTGAGTTTGTCAACATTGACAGCCTATAAATTTGAGATACCACCTTGGCTGAGACTTCGTTCGAACTCGTCTTTTATCGTGCTAGCGGTTTCCTACTCGCTACTCCATATAGTTCTCATGAACGTTTACAAGAACGAAATCACATCAGCGTTCAGCCAAACCACGAGCAGTACTGAGATCAGAGACATCATCCGTTACCACCAAGGGCGTTCCAACCCCAACCAAACTGACTTCTTCGTCCAATATCGTCTTATTTCCAACCCAAGTCCAAAGCAAATTCGTTTCCACTTCTTGTCTTCGATAACGAACTTTCGGGCATTCTGCGACGTTGACGTCAGCTCTCTCCTGAGGCGTTTCGATATTCCCGTCGCAACTTATAGCAAAAAGGCCATGTTCGCTTACATTCCGGGTCCCTTTTGTGCCGCTCTTGTTACTCCTTTGCGGAGAACTGAAACGCTCTATGAATTGCAGAAGTACGGTCTGCTGAAAACACTTTGCCTGTACAAAAATTCTCTTGCTTATCGCTTGAAGCTCTATACTGACAAACTCGGGCACCGGGCAGATTTCAGAGGCACGGTTCCGAAAGATCTCACGGAGTCATGGGACATTCATAGAAAATTGCTCGAGAGAGACTAAGGAGCCGTCCTTGAGGCCCCAAGAGGGACGATTCTGAGTCTCGACGAGATGCTTAAACTATTAAAAGTTCTCGGAATACTCTTGAGCTTGTGCATCGTTGGCCTTGCCGTCGAGGAGAGCGGTCAAAGGAGTATTCGCGACGCGTTCTTTGGTTTCGGTGCTCTAACAAAGGATTGGATCGTGTCTAAAACTGTGTTCCTGACTCAAACTTGGAGGAGAGACTGACAGATACATTCTTGGATTCGTCTCGAGTTCAGGTGACTTTCGAACCGAAATCTACAGCTTTGAAGGATTCGCAAGTGAACCTGTCCCAGCGTTGGCTACGTCAAAAAAAAAATGCAGTGGCTTCTCACTCATGGAGTGAAATGGGGAACGGGGGCTTCCGGCAAGGCCTCTATGCGTCTTACTCAGGAGAACGCTGATGCGAGACCGTGGAGAAACTCCGAGAGAATCTACGACGCAAGCATGTGAAAGCGTTCCACACCAGTGGAAAGCAAGAATGTCACAGAAACATGGAGCCGAGTCGTTTAAGGGAAGCCTCCGTTAAAAGTTCATCTTTACATGAACCGCTCCGCTCCTCAATCGGCGTCACGCTCTTCGTTATCACGTCCGTTTTAGCAATGTTCGAAACTAACTAAAAAGATGTCAGCGTCCATCTGGAATTGGAACGAAGCTCATGAATTCATGAATCTTCGTCGTTCCCTCGATGCTACAACCACTAATTGTTAGTGAGGGAGCATCATGGGTGCTCGGCCGAAACATTATCCATGGTTTCAAGGATTCCGGCAAACTAGGAATCACGTTTGTTCACAAAGCGCTGCCCTGATTATCGACGGAACGAGGAAAATCGAAAGTCAAGATTCCGATCCGCAGCAAAATCTGTCCCCGCGGAGTGGAGTCGTGGGTTCAGCGCTTCATCGCTTCGAGGTCGATGTTCAAGACTCATGCGTCTGCTTTTGACAGTCGCTTCGCTTGATTTCTAATACCACGGCCAAGTAGCCGAACCAATTCCATCCTTTTCCGCATACGAATTTCTGTCGGATTGATTTCCTCGATTCATTCACTCATGAAAACAATGTGAATCCATCGCAAAATCAGTGCTGTCATCTGAAAAGATCTGTATTCTTCACGGAAAAAAATACTCGGACGCGCTGTGATCGATGTTTGGATTATTCGGTGAGACAAAAATAAAGTTGAGACATCCATGACTTTGAGAACAGGTTTCCTCCGCTGAGCATTGATGGAAAAAGAACCAAAGTTTGATCTCTTCTAGGTGTCTGGGACAACGCTGACGGTTTCTTAGACCAAGTCATCGAGCACGCGAGAGAGAGTGAGGAAATCCAGGAGAAGCTCGATCCTCTGGTCTTGGAAAGGATTGAATTCGATAAAGGGGAGGCAACCGAAGTAAGTCCACGCGTGCTTAGACATCGCATTTACGACAATCTGCCCCGGAACTGGGCAAGGAGTTACTCGTCATCCTCGGCGGCCCTCCTTGCCCTTAGCTCCGGTCGTCGGAAAAATTCAAATCGGAAAAATTCTGCTCATTTAGATTCGCATCAAGGGTCTGACAAGTTTGGATCGGAAAGGTCCGATCGAGCTGGATTTTGAAGATGGTCGGGTAGTGATTGAAGCCGATCTTGGTTTCGACAACGTGTCCGGTGAAGGCAATTATCGGTATAAAGTGAACAAACTCATCGAGTTGAACGGCGAGGTCGGTGCCAAAGTGGACAGCATCCAATGTTATCTCAAAATCACGGTAAGACCTATCGCTCTGTCATCTTTCATATGCTCAAAGGTACTTTAAAAGACCTTCCTCTCATGCACCATCGTCGGATTTCTCTTTACCCAGATCAAACGAACGCGAGCCTGTCTGAAGGAATTCAAGGTCGTCGGTGTCAGCGGTTTCGAGATCAACAAGTTCACCGGAGCTTCGATCATGTTCAACAAGTTGGCAAAATGGATTGTCAACCAAATAATTGCGAAGAGGAAAGACGAAATCCGCAACATAATCGAAGAAGAAACACACCAGGCTATTGAAACGGCGCTCAAGAAGGTTAATATCTACGAGTTTCTCGCAAAACGGAACGGATGATACCCGATAAGAGGATATTTCCCTTTCTCGCTGCAGGGGACAAAGTCAGATGCATGTGAACGCTTGAACTCTGGAAACCAGGACACCGAGAACAAACTAACTTGAGACCACGGGATTTGCAAGTGGACAATGCACTGTATATCTCTGAAGATTACCCATATATCAAACAAATATCATTAGTCTTGAAATCGATTCCAATTCGAAAAAATTGCGAAGAAAGTTATGGTTCTCGTTACGCTTTCGCTCAAACCTCATGGTTCAAAGATTGCACAAGAACGAATCCGAGAGATCTGCGAAACACTTGAATTGGGCGTCTAGTTGAAAGCGTCACGGCATTAAGAAGAAGTGCGGTAGTTAGTATTGTTTGAAAATTCGAAAATGAGGTTGGGAGCACGGCAACGGGATGCGATCATACAAACTGTGGAACAGAGTGTCTTTTGGGAACGGGACTCGGTCCCGGCGCACGGGTCGAGCGTCCCGTAAGTAGGCTTCCCAAATACCCGCGAATTCCAGGACCGCGGGTTACCCGCGGGTTTCAACTCGTAACCAGGGCCGCGCGGGTAAAACCGCAAGAAAACCGCAACTCTCCAACCCAACTGGAGCCTTCTTCGGAGCAAGAGCGATGTGCATAATTGAATCAGATCGACGGACATATTTCAATAGGATAGGATATTTATTGATCTTCCATATGCACATATGAACCCTTTCATTTCAGGGGCGAATTGTATTGCGTTCGCAGATCACTTCCTCTGTCGTTCCCATGTTGACAGCGTCATTTCGGTCTTCCGTAGTGTCGTTGCATCTGGATTCGGCATCAGACCTAAACGTCACGCGAATTCCTCTTCAGATTTTCCTTCCTCTTCGCATCCGAAAACGACGTGTTTTGCAGTTTCGGGCCCCCCGCATCGGGGGCACAGAGGGTCTACGGATGGATCCTGTTTGTGCAGCCACGTTCTTGCATTCAGCATCCCGGCTCTAGTTAAATCTAAGAGGCGGCTACCACGAGTATTATCGTATGTATTGATAAGGAGACCCCTTGTCTCCTTGAACTGCCGATACAGAACGAGTGTGGATTTGGACTCCATGGATTGTCTCCATCTTGAGTCCAATTCATTCCGTACGTTCTCTTTGAGCTATTTACGGAATGTGTACCACATTAGTCTGCCTGATGTATCTCTGGCCAGCTCGAGGCTCTCCAGATTGAACATCGTTTTTAAGACTCTCAGTCTTTCGATTGTTTTGATCCGGGTGTTTGTGAGCTCTATCGCTGACAAGATCCGTCTTGGCCATCTGTTTCGGTCAAGATTTTTGATTCTTTCGAGATACATCATTTTGCCGATGGTCTCTCTGGCATCGAAGGAACTCCAGCCGAGTTCTCCTTCGATAAACTCATTCGCTTCTTTGGAATGTGCGAACCCCGCTTCAGCATAATATCTGATCAGATGATCTCGATTATTCTCTGGCGCGATCATTTCTGTTCGATCAACGAATATTCCCCGAGCCCGTAAGAGGATACTGGAGAGTAAGAGCTATAGCTTCTCGTCGCACGGGAGTAGCCCTCGATGACGGAAGTTCCGAGGATAAGATTGACCGAATATTCCGTTTATGCCTGGATTTGACTCATTTCCTCATGCGGTTTTTTTTGCGGTTTTACCTGCAAAATACGTGCGGGTCTCGCGGGTAAGAACCCGCAGAACAGCTGCGGGTCCTGAGACCGCTGGGAAGCCTACCCGTAAGGGAGTTCCTGCGACGGGACCGCGGTGCTCTCGGTCTCAAGTCTAGCGGGAAGCAACTTCATAGCTTTAGTTCTCAATGACACTTCCGATCACCAAGTTTGGTCGGGATCGTTTCAGAGGAACATCACATTCTGAAGCATCAAATTCTGGCGGAACTCGCTGAAGGAACCTCCGTACAGTCACTTCTCGATTCAGTAAACAGAGTCCCAGCACAACGAGTTGTTTACCATTTCGAGCGAATCACTCAATCGAGGGCCCAACATAGGTATGTGCTTTTTGTGAGAAGCATGAATGACATCGGCGTCGGATCGGCTTCGTGTTCCTTGTGACATTAACAACAACGATGGATCGAATCAGTCGAGCTTTTTCAATGAGTGACATCGCGCCCAGCCATGGAGCGACCTAAAAGAGTCAGACGAACGTGTTGCGTAAGAAATTTCGGAGAACAGAACATCTAAGCTTCAGCTGTCTAGATAGCATTTCCGGCTATTCCAAACGGCTGAGGGAGCGATTTGCGTCTGACGACTTGCGAGGTTCTCGTATACGGAACTTGCTTCTCCAAAAGTCTGGTCTACCCAATGAACTTCGGACTTGGGTTTCAGATTTTGGGAGCAAAAAGCGAATTTATCTCGGAGCTAATCACATACATTTTGCTCAAGTTCTGCCTCGGTAATTCTGCTGGTTTCACTACCGGGCGGAGTTTTTCCAAATGAACGACTCCGATTCAATACACGACCCTGAATCGCACAAGAGAAACAGGGAAATCGAGTTTTTGGAGACACGAATGTGTTCTTTGAAGTGAATTGATTAAAAGAAAAATGATGTTCAGTCGTTGAGAGCGCGACGGGATGACATCAAAGCGCTTGATTTCAGGGCAAATGCTGCGTTGTGATACTCGCCATAAGTGTAGCCCTCATTTGCGTCTCGTACTTGTCTTACTTGTATTTTGTTCAACCGACTTTAAAAATCGATGATGAACCGGAATTAGCAACAGAGTACGGTGAGTAGTGGAAGATCATCACAGATCTGTGAATTTTGATGGGGAATATCTAAAATGAGCCGCAGCATCGGTGTCGCCCGGACAGTGGAGAACAATCCGCTTCCAGATTCCGTCGAGTTTTCCCGAAATCTCGATGATCTCACGACTAAACGGTTTGATCCGGGGCTTGCCGCGATATGCCGTTCAAGACAGCGACAATCTTGAGTGAGATTTCTGCGATAATGTTCAGCTTCACTTGCAGCTAAAGTCGAACTAAACGAAGACTATTTTAACGAGTTGGTGGACTACAAAGAGGAGGACCTGGACTTCGTGAAGACGTGGGACCCAATGGAACTTGAAGACTTTGATGTGAATAATGGTCACGTGACAGATGTGAGTAAGCAGTAGGCAGATTGGACCGATCGTCTTTTCTGCGAGTTTCTGATTTGAATCTCGAGATTTCCGCCTATTCTCTCGACCGATCCAAGAAGCACGGACAGCGTTATCGAAGCAAATCGTTTCCTCTGAGCCTCTCTTGTTCTTCTGAGAGCCTGTGCCTGAGGAAGTTGAGAAAGCGCACGAACACGGGCTCACCATGGGGAGTTGATTTCGAAGACTAGGTAGAATGAAACAGAAACTTTGGTGCATTATCATCAGAGCCCGGGAGGTTGAGCATTAATCATTTCCGACCCATCATCTATCCATATGAAATGATGGATACATGAATGATTGATGATACTTGAATGTTCCGGGCCAACGAATTCGTCATTGGGCGGAGATCATCAACATGAGCTTCCTCCGATAAACTATTGCATGAAAGTGATTATTGACTGATGTCTAAACTTTCAGGCTCTGGTTATCATTAGGGCTGGGATTTCTATGAAATTCATATTTTTGAGCGTATATGCATAATCCGCGGTTTTGTGCTTTTACATGCATATTTCGCCCATTATCGCATTCCTGTGTTGCCTCTGAGAGCTTCCCGCCAGTTTCTGAACGATGTATCAACAATCGCTTTGCGGAAATTCATTAATAGATTTCGGGAAGGAGCATATTTGGCAATTTTGCGACCTACTCACGACAATCAGTGTTGGAACGTCGCCTGTAGCCTGTCGCCTTAGGACTCTACCAATACCGTTGAACGAGTGCGAAAGTATTCACCGAGAAGAATAGTTTGAATCCAAGATATTCCTTCGAATGAATTCAACCCAATCCATTCAGTAGATTCAACTCGTTTTCATTTGACTGAAGAAAAACGAGATCAGCATTTTAGAATACGCACTCCACGGCAGTATAAGCACCCAAATGAACAAAATAAGCATTTATAGGCGGAATGAACATTTTGCCTATAATGCTTAAACTTCCAAGCTCTAGTTTTGAGCATCGTTCGTGAACAAATCGAGTTCATATCTCTGCATATTCTGCCGCATATATGTGCTCATTCTTTGTGCATAGTGCATGCACATACCTTATTCCTCGATGCATATGTTTGCAAGCCTTGATTATCAGGAATCTAATTGTTGTTCATTTCTGTTTTCGGCTGAATTTTTATTTCATGACTTTCACAATTTTCCTTGGACAATTTCAGTCATCATTGAACAGTAGATTAGAACTTGGTAGGTATATCGAGAGATGTGTGATCAGTAGAGGCTGGAAGTTCAGTCATTATTCATTAATCACTTCGCATCAATCCATGAAATAGTTGATCGGAGTTCGACCACGTCGATGATTTCCGCCCAATCACGGCCTGGGCTGGAACAATCCATCAATTCATATGGATAGATGGAGGTTCAAAAATGATTAATGTCTAAACTTCCACGCTCTAGTGATCAGAAATCGGAGACCAACCCGCTTGGTGGAGCAGAGATGAGAAAGGACTTCACTCAAAAATAAGACCGACTCTCCTGTACTTCTCACTTCCGCGGAAGATCTCGAACGTGATCACAAGCTCTGAATGGACCGAATTTCCTTCCAGGTCCAGCTTGTCGGTCTCTCGACAACAGAACGGACGGGATCAGCTTCGATCAAAATCTCGGAGGATCCACCTCGGGCTACATTTGCGATCAGCTTAAGGATAGGCTATGTCACTTACAAGGGGAAATACGAGATTTGGCCCGTCGAAGGTATTTGCATTAAAGGAGAATTTTCGGCCGCTCTGGACCACCTGGTTGCCGATTTGGTAATCGAGGTAAAGCCATTTCCGGATTCGGTGGAAATTCAATCTTTATCGACCTCGAAATGCTGACGCATCCTAAGGAAATATTCATTCTGATAATCTCTTTTCAACGACCTCCTGAAGGCGAACGAAACGTTCATGGGACTTGACAAATTCGTGGTCGAGGAGCTCAACGTGAAAATCATCAGGCTCACTGGAATCTCGAAGCCCTTGAATTGGGCCACGAAATCTATTGTCAACTCACTGATCGGTGGAGGGAAAAGGAAGCTACCCTTGGCGATTCAGGACTCAGTGAAAGAAAATCTTGAGGAGATTTTCAAGGAAGTAAATTCACCTCGTACAGCGCCAGGAGCAAGGCTAGGGATCGTTTAGCGCCCTATAAAGTATTTTGAAAGACAAATGTCCCACATTCGGAGTTCTGTTTTTTCTCAAATGACATGGCAGAGCTCGACCATGAAATCATCTCTTCTGCACTTCGTCTTTGGACGTTGCTCTCGAAACGTTCCTGGGTCCGAAGATCTCGTGATTTCGAGCTAAAAATGAATGCCCGAGTCAATCGACGAATCGTTTCGTCATTTTTTGAAAATATCGCTCGGAAATCCTGCAGTTCTCACATCGGAGATTGCGGCAATCTCCGAAGCTCTCCTCGGGGCTGAGATCGAGTGCCCGTTCCATCGAAACCCCTCTTGTTCTTAAGGGAAGAGTCGTTCGTGGAGTCAAGAATAGGACAGATGGACTCTGTGGAGCGAGTTATCCCCAGCGTCTGACCAATCTGCCCCTTCGCCGAATGAGAAGGACGGAAGAAAACTCACTGAAGGTGACCCTTCCCTGCTCTGAGATCAGACTATGGTACATTCGGGTAAACTCTCGAATCTCTCTGAAATCCTGGACAGGAATGATTTCCGAAAGAAATTAAGTTCACTTGAATTTCAGCTCAGAAATGTCGATAATCATGAAATAGAAATCGAGCAGAGGAGACCAGTACAGAAATATGTGATGGATAAGCCTTTTTATTAGGAAAAAAATCACAGGAAATTTCGAATCCTTTTTTTCCTGTTTTGTCCCACTCAAAGTCGCCACGAGCCTTTTTGATCTTCTGTACAGGAAGCATAGTGCGGATGGTCGGGACCGCAACATGCGAAACAAATTATAAGAAAGGTAAAGCTAATCTGAGAAGACGGAAATCGCATGACTTCGAACTTGGAAGTAACAGTGACTCAACCTGGATCAAATTCCACTTTATCGTGCCAAAATCTCATCCCGTAATACATTCGAATATCGATCGACTTGTCGACTTGAAGAACGTGGGTATTTTGTGAAAGAAAGTAACTGGAAACTGATCGGAACTCAGACAATTTATTCTCTAGAATCTAGAATCGAATGAATTCCGGCTTCTCAAGATTTGTACTGCTTCTGGATAGAGTTTTAACGATTTTCAAGAAAACCCTCATCACGATGCGCGAAAACCGCACTATAGCGAAGCGCACTATGCGAGGTATTCCTGTATCTTGATATGTGAGACGAGAGAATTGAAACGAATTTTACGCGAGATAATATTCGGACAAAAACGAAGTCGACATGGCTTGGCGGCTGCGTCTGAGGCGCGACAGACCAGACTTGAACTTTAGGCCGCGTCGACCCCAAAATCCCCCGCCTCCGGAAGCTCCTTCCGTGAAGGCGGCCAACGCCGCGAGCACCGATTCCAGCACCGAAAACGAAGAGTCCGAATCCGACGAGACCGACTCGTCGACTGTGGGCACCAGTGCCAAAAGACGACTCAGAAAGAGACATAAGCTCAGATTCAGACGGAGCCGCGAAGAGGTCTATGCCCAACAGTACGTTTACAGAGTTCTCGCTGAGTCAAGTATCTATTCGGAATGTGAGAAGGACCAAAGTCGTCAGTTCTATCCACTCGAGGTGACCTTGCTGGTTCTGAAGGCCATGAGGAAGTTGGATATCGACTACAAAGTGGCGATGTTGAGAAACTTGAGGAACTGTCATGAAGATACCCCGGAGCCCCATCGGGTACCAAACTTACTTTACAACTGAGTGACGTCGTCTTGGAAGGAAAGAAAAAACACTGAATAAACTGTTGACAACCATTCTCGGAAAACGTGCACTAAATGCTGGAAATGTTCCCTCGAAATTGGAAGTTGGCTGTGGTCAATGTGATCATGTTTCTGTTAGAATCTAGTGACCCGAAACAATGGTTCCATTTTCGGCTAAAGATTCCGAAGGTGATAATGTTCGACGATTCTTGCCGTGTCCAGGTTGGAAAGTTTGGCAGACGCGGAGTTTGAATGAGGAATTTGAATTCGATCCTGAGGCCGAAGAAAATCTGAAAACGGGAAAGCACAACGCATCATGGTCAAGTGCACTCTCGTGGTATGCACGTTTCGTGGCGTCTACGCACATAAGTCAATATGACGATGTAAACAGTGGAGAGAAAGGAGTGAGAAACGGATGAAAGGTGCTTGTGCACTTAATTCTGACCGTTGTGGAACCCTGAGAAGTGTCAACGGAAAGTTCCGTTGTTCCGAGAAAATAATCGTCGGAGCGAGTTTAACAAAATGGCGGACGCGAACCCGAACCCGCTAGAAGAGAGTCCAAAACCAGCCAACGCGGGCATAGAACCGTCAGAAGGGGACCCGGAAGCAGCAGAAATGAGCCGAGCACTGGCGGTTGCGAGTCTAGAGTCCGCCGAGGCGAATCCGGAACCCGCTGACAAAGGTTCAGAATCTACAGAAGCAAGATCGGAACTCGCAGCAGGGGTCTCAGGAGAACCCGCAGATGATCACGCGGAGGCGGACCCGGAACGAGCAGGAGCAATTCAAGCTCCGACAGAAGTGAGGCGAGCACTGGCGTTCGCGAGCCCAGAGTACTCGGAAGCGGATCCGGAACCCAGTGAGACGAGTTCAGAATCTTCAGAAGCGGGTTTAGAGCCCGCCGCAGGCGTCTCAGGAGAACCCGCGGCTGCTAACCCGGAGGCGGCCGAATCGTCAGAAGCGGACCCGGAACGAGCAGAAGCCATCCGAGCCCCGACAGAAGTGCGGCGAGCACTGGCGTTCGCGAGCCCGGAGTACTCGGAAGCGGATCCGGAACCCAGTGAGACAAGTTCAGAATCTTCAGAAGCGGGCTCGGAACCCGTAGCAGGGGCTTCAGGAGAGCCCACGGCTGCTAACCTGGAAGGCGGCGAAGCGTTTCCGGAACCGGAGGATGCGGAAGATCAAGAACCTCTCGCGGTGAAGCCAAGAGCGCGGTCCTTCACGAAAGGTCAAGTGATGCTCTTCGAAGAACCTTACGGTGCGGTTCTTTCACCCGAGAAAATCAACACATCGTGCTCGTGTTGTTTCTTACTGATTCCACCGGGCGAACCGTTGACGCCTTGTGCGCGTTGCGGGAAGGTCATTTACTGCAGCGACCAATGTTTTGTGAGTATTTTGATCGACGATCTGGGCGAGTTCATTGCGTTCTTGAAATGATACTGAACATCTCCATCTCTCTTTGCAGGCTGCAGACGCATCGTTCCATGCGGTCGAGTGCGAAGTTCTCTCAAACTACGAAGATCTTCCATCGGAACCATACCGACTCGGGGTGCGGGTCATGAGTCGCTTCATGACCGAAAGAGACAGAGGAGAAGAGTCTTACGTTAGTTTATTCGAATTCCGACGAACGATCCATGATCTCAAAAGTCACATGGCGGACGCCAACGAAGAAACGGTCGAACTTCTCCGGAGTCAGGCGCAACTGATGAAACTCAAGATGGACCGCGCGTATCGAGTTGATGTTTCGGTGGACGAACTTGTGGAGATCTTGTTCAAAATCCGAGTGAACGCCCACAAGATTTACGAGAGCTCATCGGCCACGGTGGCCAGGATCGGAAGCGGGCTGTATTTGGGCGCATCGAAAATGGACCACACTTGCCAAAACCTCGACAAATACATACTATCCTTCAACGGTCCGAACCTCATGCTGACAGCACTGGAAGACTTCACCATTGAGAAATCGACTGATTTGAAGAGAAATTACATTCCGATCAACCAACCGTTACAAAGGCGACGCCAGGTGTTATCTTACAAATACTATTTCCTGTGTGATTGTCCCCGCTGTGTGACGAACGTGGATGAGTATGAAAGGAATCTGCCGGAGGGTCTGAGAGTCTTCATTCGGTCTCAAGATTGCGATCTCTGGGAGCAAAGAGCGAGACAATTTTTCGAGGTGGCCCAATATTTCCCACCGAGGAACTACTATCGTTATTCTCTCGCGTACAAACTTCAATATTTGTGTTCCCAACAGCAGAAGCGAGTGCTCGCGATTCGATATGGCCTTTCCGCTCTTGAAGGCTGCATGACTTTCGAGGAGAGGAAACAGATCCTGTGCCTTCTATGTCAAGACATGGCGAAACTCGGCTTCAATCACCCCGATCACATGGCGCACTCGGAGTTCGACGAAGTCCGAAAACAAGCCGTCGACCTGTTGAGCCTAGTTTTCGATCGTAGACATCGACTCGTGAAAGAACTGAGGCGCTTGTCTTACCGACCTCCTCGAGACGCTGATGAGGCCGTAGCTCCGCGCCGATAGCCGACTTGGGAATCAAGATCAGACCCGAGTGCTCTTGACACAGGAAAACTTTATCCTTGGACCGCTCTGCTCGTCGGAGAGGGCTTCATATAGAGAAAAAAAGCGAAGAGTATTGAATATTTGTAATCACAGGATCCAGCCAACTGGAAGATGACGACCATTTATGAAAGTATTGATTGAATGCTTCACTGTTGACTCAATCCCTATCTTGGGACGTTGCCGTGTGCACTGATATATAATGATTTCGATCGATCTTATTCGTTTTGAGCGGTCAGTACATTGTGTAGATCTTAATTGAGTGAGATTTCCCTTCTTCGAGCCGGGGAGTTCGATATTATTCATTCATCCGTTCCTCCGGCGGAGAGAACTTCATACCGAATAAATTCCACCGTTGACTTACATTCGAAAACTTCATCCGAAACGATCTCTTCATTAAATGAGCGCCTAAGAACGGATTGCAATCTGCGTCTGTCTTGAAGTCTCTCTCGCGACCTCCATTTACCTGCGCTGATCATCATCTATCCGGGAAGTGCATCTCCCGGGGGAGTCAGCAAACAATTCCTGGATACATTCAGCCCATGAGCATATCCGTGTATACTTGATAGAATTTCAGTCTCATGGGGGCTCGAATAAGAAGTACTTGAACTCTCGGGAGGGGGTCGTGTGAGAGCAGCACAGAGAGATGTAGCAGGTCTATTGCCGCCCGCATGAGATGGAAATCAACGAATTTCGGCGAACTTTCATCGAGGGCGGTATTCGAATCGATCGAATTCGGAGAATCGAATAGTTGAGGGCGTTTGAGAGAGGAGCGTTGAAGAGGCATTACACATCGCAGCTGAAGCTCGTTCCGCCAGATTCTCATTTCTCATCTGGAGTAGAAATCATCCTGTACGGCTGACAGCACAACGAAGCATTCATTATGAACTGCGAAAACTGGTGGACCTTCGCGATATTGTGTTTTGGATTCGAGCATTGTCTAATATTATCTGACTGAGGCAGCTGCGAAAGATCCCGAATGATTGTTGGATTCAGTTTCCTCCATATTGTATTTCCGTTCTCTGATTGTTGTGGCTGATAAATACGTGAATGTAGAGACAAGCCAAAGAACGGTGCAAAGTACGTCTCGAAGCGCGCCTACTATACATTTGAAATACAAATTCATACTAATGCACCTGGTATTTGGGGGGAAGACTTCACGAAATTCTCATGATTAATACCAAAATTAGGAAACAGTTTCCTGCATACATTCTGCTGCGAATTGTATAGGCGTATGCAGCACCGAAATTCAGCTCGGAAAAGGAGTCCGAAAAGTCACGCGAAATGACGAGGGAATGGCAAATCAGAGAACGCTTCGAAGTTTATGAAGTATTTCTGAAGAGACGAACGTAAAACAAGATGTTCCACATGCTCACAATGCAGTGAACCGCGTTCGCTATTCGATGATTCACTGTAAGTTTGTTTTGGTCCGTCGCAGTCCTGACAACTTCCTCGGATTTTATCGAAGCCGGCGGAATTCGAAGCAATCGAGACCGGGGCAGGGGGAGGAAGGGGGTTTGAGAGAATGAACTCTAGATGGCCCGAACTTATCAAATATGAAGTTTGCTCCACTGTTGATAATAGATCTTATCTCCGCGTTTCATCTAAGATACGAAGCACCCTGTCTGACGGACCAAGCAAACAGCGAATATTGTTGAACCCTCTTCCGGCGGGGATAGCGCCCGGCATTCTGAGGCGAGCGGTGATACTCGTGATAACATTCAATCGTTCGATTTCACATGAAAACTACTGCTTAGCGGTCTCATTCGGTGTTTGGATTCCTCGACTCCGGTGATTCTCGGGAAGACTCTCGAAAAGACGATATCTCAACAGCGAAAATTGTTCACCAGGTAGGAAGACTCTCTTTGTGTTTGTTTGTTTCTGTCTCCAGTCGGGTTGGCGGCCGGGAACTCCAGGCGAGAGCACTTCTTCTCCGGAGATACGACTTCCTGTGCGGGGCATGTGAGCTCGCTCCCTGCTATCATTTCGAACTTCGAATGAGGCCCCATGACCGTGTCTATATTTGTTGATGGGGTTGGACAAACCGCTTCTTGAGATGTATCGCCTCGTTCATCACCAAACGAAAATGAGGAGCTCAAATACTGTTCCTCAATTCACCCATCTCCTCGTGTTCTCTGATTCTCTCCCCGATGGTGATTGTCTGCTAGCATTTCATTTGTGCGCCAAGTTGAGACACGACCACGGGTCAACGCCTGGAAACATTCCGTGTCCAACTCCAAGCTACCGAACTGCGATGCTCCTGATTCTCGTTATAGGCTGGGGACCGTTTTACGGGTGGTCTTTTTGGGGACTCAAACCGCGAGAACACGGCTGAGCGAAAACTCAACACATGAAGTACTGGGCGAGCGTTTCATCGGAGAGTAGCTGCGAACGGTGCTCGTGCTCTTTCCTGATGATATTTACTAACGAGCCATCACTGCCATGTCTGGGTTGTAGCAGAGCAATTTACTGCATTGATGGATGTCTTGTGAGTAATTTAAGAGAACAAAAAAAATTCAAATCACATCGACTCCAAAGGTTATCTCGAGTGCAGGGAAGAAGAAATTGTCGTTCGGATTCGTCCTGGAAATATCCCGTAGACTATAAAATGGATGTTTCTCTGAATCGGAGTTCTGTTTCTACAGAGGCCGATCGGACCCTGGGTTACGCTCGAAAAAGAGGTCTATTCGGAATACCGAGAACCTTCACAAAGCGACAGCCAGCTCGACGACACGTCCTTCAGCGAATGCGATCAAATCGAGCCCCTCATTGGAAGCTGCCTGGAGTCCGGTGAGAACGTTCTCAGGATCGAGAAATTCCTCGGAAAAGGAAACTTCGGAGATGTATATGAGGTAAGGAATAACCAGACAAGCTCCATGCTGCTTTCTTTCAGTCTGAAATCGTCAGAACATTATTGTCTTTAAAGGTGGCCGACTCGAAGGAAGGTATCAGATTCGCTGCGAAGGCTCTCATGAACAGAGCTGTTGAGCGTTTTCAATGGATGAAAAGCGAGGTGAGAGGCTCGATGATTCTAGAGAGATGCTTTGATTCCACGGATCATTCTCTAACCAGAAAACTGGAGATTGAAGTCTTGGAATCTTCGTTGCAGCTCCGTGTAATGGCCGCGCTCCATGGAGACCGGACGGGCTCTTTCCCCGACGTGAAGTTCATCCTCGAGAGGGAGCATCATGAATTTATTGTGATGGAGCTGCTGACAATCAGTTTGCGAGAACGATTTCAGTACTTGCCGCCATCCCTACCGCAAATCCGCGTCGTTCTCGCGCAGATGTTGTCCGCATTGGTCAGGCTGAGGCAACTGCGTATTTGCCATTTTGATGTGGAACTCAAGAACATCATGTTGGCTCCTAACGGCCGGGTCAAGGTGAGATCCTCTTTGAAGTCATCCCTTCGAGTGCTACACTCGATGAAGTCTCTGAGTTAGATCTTCGATTTCTAAAGAGTTTGTTCCTCCAGCTCATCGACTTCAGCTGTGCTCAGTTCGATCGTGACTTGAATCCTCGAATGTTCGTTTGCACAACCTCGTAAGTGAAAATTTTCAACGCTTTCGAAGGATGCTCGGGAACTAATGCTACCAATTTTCGCCCTAAGATGCGAGGTTTACGTTCCAGGTTCATCAGGGCGCCCGAACTTATACTTCGCTACCGCGTCTCTAACGAGGCGGACATGTGGAGCTTAGGGGTCGCGATGCTGAAACTCTATCTCCACAGAACTCCCTGCTTCGCAGCCGTCGAGCACCTGCTACACGAACATCACGAGTGGTACATGTTGACGTGAGTTCCGTTCGCGGAATGTTGAATGTTCGAATGAATGTGGAACTCTTTTTTCGCTCCAATTTCTTCATTTTCCTTGATTTAAGGTCTTTGCAGAAAACTTTCGGTCCGATCCCTGACCATCTCATCCGGGAATCCGCCGGAAGGGATCAATACTATTCAAAATCAGCCGGCGGTCGTTATTCCCTGCTGAAATATGAAGACAGCCACAAAGTGAAGGGTTGCAACGTTAGAACTGTGATTCCGGTAAGCGAAGAGTTGCCAGTGGCAGCATGAAGTCAAAGTTTGCGGATCATCATCGTACATTCGAACCTTTTCCTTACAGTACTTCGTAGCCGAGAGAGCAGACTGTAATCACAAGCGCGACGAGAGGAATAGAAAAAACTTTCTTGACCTGATTGCGAAGATTTTCGTCTACGAGAGAAGGATAAGCCCCGAAGATGCTCTGCGCCATCGCTTCTTCAAAGTCAGATGATACTTATTGTTAGCCATTCTGTGACCGGAGAAAATCCTCAAAGTTTTGAGGAGAGCAATATGTGATATCGTTACTGTGTTAGTTAATCTGATTGCGTGAACTTGAATTAAAAATGTTACTTTACAGCTACATATCCCGATTGTCTCCGTTCCCAACTGTCCGTGATTCAGTTACTCCTGTATTTTGTTCTCATTGGCGGCTCGTTTCGGTACATGACGATTCGATACCGACATTTCGATGCTGGGACACCTCGATGCCGACCACAGTCTTAGATGCCAAGATCTGGATGCTACAGAAGTCGAAGGCAACTGCAGATCTCAATCATTGGGTCACTTTATTTCAGACGCTCGCTTTCGGGACTGCTCACTCGCTTCGTCGCAGACCCAATCTGACCTCACCCAATCATTGGATCTCTCGCTTTTGAGCGCGAACTTTTAGGCTCACTAGTTGTCAGCCTCGAGTTGTCTGTGTTCCCTGAATATGGACTCTTTTAGATCAAATCATACCAACCGTAATGAACAAGTTTTCGACCAGCTGAGATATCGGAGTCGTCAGATAGAGGTAGAAGCAGAACTCCAGATATCCATGGCAGAGAACGAATTTACAAACACACAACCGTGCGGTGGTTCTAAAGACCGAGCTGAATATCCAGACTTTCCTGACATTTCGGTGTCAGAATGCGCGCCTCTTCTCCAGCTTTGAAATGCGGCCTCGCTCACCAGGATTTCCCAAAAATTCGCAACGCGAGTCTCTCAAATCAGCTGATTTGGCAGAAATTTTCGAGCTCAAACTGCGGCCCGCAAGCGGTCGTCAACTGCAGCATATGGCCGACGAGAGGTTCTTTGGACCCATTTCTTCTCTTCTTTAGACCCTTTCTCATAATGGTCTTGTGGGATGCATAATGGTTAGACATCCGAATCTTACTGAAGGTACTAAGGTACCTTAGATACCGAAGTTCTTAGAACCTTAGTGATTTACCAAGGTTTGACTAAGGTAACTGAGGTACCTTAGTACCTTCAGTAAGGTTCGGATGTCTAATTATGGTGCTCGAGCTTCGAGCGATCAATTGAAGTGCCCAGATCCAAAACGTCACATCTCCAGATTTTCTGATTTCGAGATTTGTGAAAAATCTTGTACATCTCGATGGCTCGCACCTCTGGGTTCAAAAATCGTTCTCCTAGAAAGCTTCCTTCCTGCTATAATCCGACTCGACTCTCAAGTCGAGGTTTGGCGATCAGTAAGGAATGGGAGCGCCTCATCTTCAGCTCTCCAGCAGAAGGAAGTTTTCCAAGATCGCTTCCAGACTTACGACGCGACGCCCGCAAGTTGAGTCAAAAATTGCGCGGGACAGCCTGAATCTTAGATTTCCGGCTCGTCTCCCTCAGGGCATTGCCTTGTTCACATAGTTCCTGGCCGAATTCTGATTTTTCCTTCGAAAATCGTTCATTCGATCGCGATCTCCAAAAGTATTCACTGAGGGTGGAATATGAAGGAATCTTTTCTGCAGTTTTTCGCGGTTTTCGAAATGATTCATTTCTCATCGGTCCAGTCCGCAAAACTGAAGAAGCTGTTTCCTTATACCTGACAGGTAAAGTTTCTCCAAAATGAAAAATGATCTCGAGAGAAATCTCTATGAATTCTTCATCAGATACAAACGTCAGACACTATCGATCGAATCCAGAGCGTGCACGGGAGCTCGGCTTTCTGCATGTGAAAAATTCAGTCTTTTCGACCGACTGCGCTGCTATGCGGTCTTGATGTTTGTCGCCGTCCAAAGATACGACAAATGGAAACTGTGCAGCTAGACTCGGCATTCCTCGAACAACCATCCGCTCAATCAAACCTCTAAGAGTCACCCTCGAGCTTCTGTCGCTGATCCGGTCGAGGACTTTGGTGCAAATGCAACTCCTGGTTCCGGCATTCTTCAGTGTACTCCATGCAGTGATCGGGCAGGACAATGCCGAACCTTTCAAACGCCTAGGCAGACTCCTTAGCTCGTTGACGCGGGATCAGTCTCTGCACTTCCTGTTCGTGACGATCGAATGCCCACCGGAGTATATTCCGATCCTGAAATCCTCGAAAGTGTCTTATCTACGAGAAAAGCCTCCTCCGCTGTGGATTTCCGGCAACAGACGCGATGTCGTGATTTCCTGTGCGGATGATCACGGCTGGAACGATGGCTACAACAAAATCAGAGTCTACACCAAGGACGACGGCTGTGGCTTCGCTCCTTCCTGCGACTCAGAGAAGAGGAGAACTATCGATGAGTACAACTGGAGTCGACGCATTCTGGTCCTGATAAGGTCTATCGATCTTTCTGGATTCCGTCGACTTGCCAAGAAACGGCGGATATCGATCCGTGAAATCTTCGACGAAGCTCTCGATGACTCTTTGTGGCGTTTGAATCACGCAAAATTCCTTCTGTCGTTCCTCCGAACTTTCTTATTGGTCATCAGGCCTCCATACCCGACGAGAGGCGGCCACTGGCAGGAGGAGACAACAGTGCTTCACGCGATCGTCGAGTACTGGATGGGCCCTTCAAGGGGTTTGCCTCGACTGGGTTGCCCCCGATACGCAGAACTCAGACGCGATTGGAGCTCGAAAGCGTTCACGGTGCCGAAGCATGACTTCAACCAAACTTTCTACATCGGGATGCCAGGAGTGGGCAGCGTGCGTTTCGAAGGCAGCATGGATCAAGGTCAACGAATGTGCGGCCTCGCCGACATTGGAATCGGGGACTGTTTCGAGCTCAAAGTTAGTACAATATACGCTTCCCTATTCATCATGGTTGACATCCTCACTGTCCTGAGAGAAACTCCAACCTCGAGCTCGTTGTTGAAGTTGACTGAACTGATTCTGTCATTTCAGGTTCCTTACTACGTTGAAGGTTTCGAAGCGGACGTCTATCGCTTGGCGATACCGCAGTTGTTCGACGCGAATTCGAACACGAGGGTGGTATTCAACCAGTCTTCTCTACTGCTGCTCGTGTGCGCAATCCTCCCCTCCGCTGTCTTCGGCGTTTGTTGGGTCGTCGTTTCTTTTCGCGGACTCGTTGATCGAATCGATCATTTCATCGATCTCAGCTCTCATTTCGTGCTGCGTTTCCAATACTCGCTTCGGGACCAGAAGTTCTACATCAAGCTCACTTGCGGACTGATAACGTTGTGGGTGTTTTTGGTTTTCATCATGCTCAGCGGAGAGGTGACGTCGTTCACAGAGCCCGTTCGCATCCCGAGGTCGAACTGCCGATACGACCGATGTCGAGTTGAGCTTTTCTCGGAACTGATGGGTTACACCCACCATTGGGATCGAGCACGCGGTCGAGCTCTCGAAGCTCACTTCACGCAATCAGGCGATGTCCATCCCGTGAAGCCCACTCGGGAGTGTCCCCCAGGGAACCTCAAGACCGCTCAGCACTCGTCGACATTCCTGACGAAGTCCATTCTCACTCTGCTGTTCCTCAACATGGGTTTGTGTGGAAAGAAAGAGATCGCGAATCTACGAATACAAAGCCTGAACCAGCGAGGTCTTCTGGTTGAGGAGCGTGTCCAGCTGCTGAAACCCTTGACCCAAATCTGTCTGAAAGTCAACGCCCCGTGGCTGCAGCGTCCCATGCTGGAACAGAGTTTGCTCACTTTCGTACATTTCGGTATGTTTCAAGGTAAGCGCATCGGTGAGAATACTCGTGAGCGGAAGCTGTGGGACGGGAAATCGGTTTTCGTCTACTCTAAACCGAAATTCCGGGAGATGATAGCGAAATTGGGAACTTTCTTGGAAGAGCAAGTTGAGGACTTCAAGGAACAGTACGCGGAGAACCGAATGTGGAGGAGCGATCGAGAATTCATCCTCGATTTCAAGTCCCAGAGACTCAGTTGGAAGATGATGGAAATCGGATTCGAAACGGCAGTTCTTGCATTTCTCATGGAGAGATTCATGCACGTGTACGATAGAATCATGTTCATCTTGCATCCACCTCGTCGAAATTGGGACTAAACTCTGGGAGGTGGCTTGGAGAGAATCAAAACTACGAGAACTTCGGAAGAATATACGAGTTGCTCAATTTATATCAAGGATGATTTATGTTATGATTAGAGCTAGGAAGTTCATGCATCATCAATTATTATTCATCCTTCATCAATTGATCGAAGGTGGACGATATCGAATATATTCGCCTGACAGGCATCATTCATTCATTCATCCATGTCTCCATCGATTTAGATGGAAACACGAAGGGTTGTGAATCAATCATGTGTGAAATTCCAAGCTCTGGTTATTCTAGTCATAATTTATCATTAATCATCATTCCCAAGTTCGATGTGAAGAAGATTGACTGTTCATCGCATTCCATTCAGGGGTACGTCATGATATTGCTGATATTTCTTCCCCGATTGAGTGTTTCTTTACAGTTTTCAAATTAATAAATGACTCATTGGCGATGAGTTGAATGTTCTCCAGGTGCGTTTGATAATTCATTCATTCATTCATACATTCAGTCACACATGACAGCGAGTTTACGGGAAGTTGAGAAGTATCTTTGGAGTTGTCGTTGGGTCGGTTCGAGAGAGATAATTCAATCCGTGCAAGTCAACTCAGGGAAACTTTCACCAACAGCAGAAGCTTGTATCTTATTGAACGAACAGGACTCCCCAAAGAGAAACCTTTCGGATCTTCTGAGTTTCCATCCCATAACTTGACTTCGATTGATAAAATAAAACGGATGAATGGGTATAGAGATGAAATGATTCAAATATCGATGCAAACAATGGTCCGACGGTTGATTGGGTGATTGATTGATTGATTGATGCGAACAAGTTATACAGATGAGGCGGCCAAAGAGGTACAAGGCCGAAACAAGGACTGCTGGTACACCAGGCTACTGACATTCAACGGACGCGTTCTGACCTTCATCGGTCGCCTCATCGTTGTCTGAATAGTCGGTGGGTTCGTCGCCAGGTTTGAGTAGTCTACCGACGATTTCATATTTCTCTTTGAACTGTAGAAACCATTCTCTGACTTGATCCATTTCGGAGCTCGTCAGATCCGAAAGGTCGTCGTGGACTGGAGGACCCTCGACTGCTTTCACACGGAAAGTCGCCAACATTCGGGAGGCGTCACGTCCCGCAAACGCGGCGTAAGGACCTCCCAGCCCGTAGAAGTGACCCGCTCGAGTTACGTCGAAAATGGTTCCGTTGACGGCGACCAGGATCCTGCCGTCGTTCTTCTCCGGAGTTCCGTCGAATTCACGAAGTTCCGCGAGGGTCATGTCGCGTCTTTTCAGATTGGGAAGAGTTTTTCCTTCTGTTTTGTTGCCGTAGGGCACGCCGTCCCTTCTAGGGCCGAATAGAATCCACGCAAGAGATGCTATGATCACAGACAGTACCAAAATTAGGGGCGTGCATAGTTCATCCCACAGGTCCGACATCCTGAAAGAAAGAAATGAAAGTCAGCAAACGTCGAATGAGTGATGCGGGGTACGGTTTGAACGGGGATAATAGCTACTTTGTATCACGAAGAATGCTTGGAAGAACGTCTCATCCGATATTCAAGACGGATCCATGTGACGATGAGTGAAATCATTTCAATAACTAATCTACACATTGTCTAAGTCACTATCCACTATTCGAAGAAACTCTTCATCAGGAGGAAACTCCATGGAAGCTCAAGGTGGAAAACAAGAGTTCGACGGACACTGATTTCTTAGGTTCTGAACTGCGAGACTCGGTGCGGAACCTCACGAAGTTTGAAACTCAGGGTCACCCAGCTGAGTTCACAAAACAGCTGATCCGAACAACGAAACTCCGTTCACATCGGTTTCAGCTGCACTCAAGAAAACTTTGTCAAGTTGTCAACCGATTGAGCAAGCGACCGTCCGACCGACCGACTGCTTACCTTCCTATCAACTCGAACACCGATTCAGTCAGTCGTCCCGCGTATTCTGACAAAACTCACCATCCCACCACTGAGGACATTCCTCGACGACGTAGTCGAATATTCAATCAAGTAAGATGACGTAAGATACCTCCCACGCATGACAGTTCTTATGATACGTTGTTGTATCTGATTACATTGTCATATACAATCACGGAAGAGCAATGTCTAACTGAGGCAGAACAAAACCGTAAGCTATGCACTTTCATCGAGAACGAAACGTGAGGCGACAGCAACGCTACTAATTCACCGTTCTCCAGGAACTTTCGCGGGAACTCTACAAGTCACTTGTTTGCTTTTGTTGACAACAAACCAACTGTCGGACTCGCGGAACACTCCGACACGGCAGCCAACTCTCGATTGTTGTTCGAAACCGGTGTGGATGACACAAGTTGAATGTCCGAAAAGTGCAAACCGAAAAAAAACAATCGTAAAACAACAAACCTGCTTCAGTAAATTGAAGACACAGAAGAACCAATCCACTAAAAGCTCGTTCGGGACAAGAGTTGACACTCGAGCTCAAATGGCACAGAATCACCTGCGCGACCTGTGCTTACTCGACATTTCAAAATGAGAAACTCTCGAATCCAGTCGGAAAAAAATCATTGGTTTCGGGCTTTCACTTTCAGGCACATCTATCGCGCTCTCCGGCACACACTCAGCTGACTTCTCTCCTTGGGAGCCGCCATGGGAAGCCATCGGCAGCAACAGCTGCTTTCGTATCCGCTCTTTAAGAAGGCTCAAGAGTCCGGCTTTCCGAGACTTTATTCTGCCGCGCGATCTCCGACAACTGTGACCACTTATCGAGTCCGATGGTAACGACAGAGAGCGATGGAGGGAGATGTTCGCGAATGGAATCCGTTCGAAATGAGTCATGATCATGATTCGTGAAACTCAAGAGTCGGACGCTTCGGTTAGGGTTACGAGCGACGCCGACGTATCAAAACTAGGCATCCCAGGCGGTTTTTTTGCGGTTTCAGTTGAAGCTGCGTAGCGCAAGGTGATTCGATGATATCGAGTTCGCGCGGATCTCATCCTGTAGACAGGTCGATGAGCTGCGGGGAACCCATACTATTTTTTTCTCCTGGAACTTCTTATGATTCTACAGCATTCCTACAACAGGGAAACCGCGGTTTTCGCGGTCTCCCCGTCGTAAAAGTGTTCCCTAATCGTGCCGCCGAATCGTAGGACAGAAGATAATATGGGTTTTCCGCAGCTCACTGAGCTGGCAACAGGATGAGATCCAGAAAAACTCGATATCTTCGAATCACTTTGCGCTACGTAACTTGAACTCCGCTCCAATCCGAACGACGGGTTAAGGTCTCTTAACCAGCATCTGATTCGGGTTTCGCATAGAAAGGGCTTGCGAGTTCTTCAAGATCATTCTCCTTCCTTTCCGCCGCATTTTGATTTCTTTATTGAGTCACTTTATTGAATGTATACTCCGATCGCGAGTGAGGATCGATTGTTTTCATTACCAGTTGTGACTACTTCGAAAACATCACGTTCGAAGAAGCGTCTCGATGGAATCCGAAATGACGCCTATTTCTGCTTGAGTCCGCTTTCGACAACCGAAGCCCGAGCCCTCGCCGACTGAACGTTCGATTGCATTTTTTGAAGATATTAACGCCTGCAAACGACTTTCGCTTCAAGCAGAATGCCGTGTTGTTCTGCCAGTGAAAATATCCGAAGCTCTGTCCTCACCTCGAAAAAGGAGGTAGTCGATACGACATTTTTCATGCGGGTTTTTTCATCAGCTCAATCCGAGCAGGTTCCAACCGCTCAGCGTCTGCCTAGCGATATGATGTGTTTCTAAGATTATTCGAAGCTTTTATTCTTGGCGATATGGAGCGGCAGTGCTCGGCAAAAAGACCATCAATCGATGGGAAAAAGGATCTCTACTTTGTGCTCAATCTCGATTTTCAGCCTTCCACTCTTCAATTTCATATTATGCCTCGTTGCAATACTAATAGAGTGTTTCATTGCAAACGTTTTCTTCAAATGTTCGAGTGACGGGGGCTCTGAAACCGAGGCAGAAGCGATGAGTCGAAATCGACTAGAATGACACATGTAATAAACATTCTCATATCTGAAAACCACCGATCTCCAACAAGGCCAAGACATCAAGAACGAGAACCACAACGGAGAACCAAAGAAATGGAGGTCCAAATGCGTTCCTTTATCTCCGACTCCAATATAGAGGAAGCTCATATCACAACATCTCTGCGTGCCTCCGGTTTCTTTATTGGATGCAGCAATTTTCAGAAGACCGGCCCGAATCTGATGGAGAACCATTCAGGGAATCTGAATCGTCTGTTGCTAAAGGATCGAGCTCGAATGCAATTGAATGGACCGATTGATCTCATGCACGAGTATTTAAGACTTCAAATTGATACAAAATGGAATGAAGCTCAAGCTTCACATCGAATTAGTGGCGTCGCATCATCAAGGTGAGAACTAGCATTGGTTTTCTCTTCTGGTTGAGTCCTCGACTCCTCCGTCGGATCTTGAGCTGATTTGTTTTGCAATTGTCCATTTTCTTGATATTGTCCTGATTGTGGCTGTGTGGATTCTCCCTCCTGCACGCTCGCTGGAGCTACGATTTCTTCCGGTTCCTGCGAGGTAGGAGATTTGTGGAGTATTCCTTTGTTTCCGTCCAATGTCACGATATCTCCGGATTTGACGAATTCGGTCACACCACTAAGGCCCACTATTGCCGGCAACCCGTACTCTCTCGCGACAACAGCGCCATGCGACAAGAGACCGCCGACTTCGGTGACGACACCGCCGAGAAGTGGGAAGTAAGGGGTCCACCCTGCAACATTTCCTCCTTTTGAGTCTCTCCAACTTCCATCATTCTCTGACGTAATCGATGTAATTTGACGAAAACGGTGCCCGCTCGAAACGCGATCGAGTTCGGATGTTTGATTTCATACCTGTATCGGTGGCCCGTGTCACCAGAATCTCGCCTTTCTTGATCAGATGTGCTTCAGTGAGGAAGTCGAGTACAACACGCGCTGGCCCCGTTACAACGCCTTCACTCACTGGAACTCCCTCCATGCTCTCAGCGTTCGGGTCGATGACGATCGTTGCTGAGTCGATCTGTTCGTCGTTTCAAGTCAGTTCAAAATCACTCTTTCAGGAAGACATTCGCCACAAAAGTTCAACTCACTGGCTTGGGCATCCCATGAAGCAAAACCGGGAAGCGCTCCTGGTCGAGGACGGGATGCATCTTCTGCCTCCGAAGAGCTCTACAAGAGATATGTAGTTTGGATTTAGTAGTTATGGATCTGGAGACAGAGGGAACCTCGATATGTACTCACCTCGGTAACAATGACGGATCCTTCGTCGTGATGAGTCGATAGAGTTCGTCGCAGCTGAGGAAGAATACCAACTCGGGGTCCGGAAGTCTGCCTTCGACGTAAAGTTGGAGACCAACTTTGCGCATTGCAAGACGAACCGCGTGGATGCTTTTAACTAGAGCCGACTTCGTGGCCTCTCTCGCGTACACAGCGTATTGAGCTTTCGGGATCAGGAAATTGAGAAGTTTCCTTTGGAGCAGACTCGGTCGTTTCGGTAACTGGTCGACGGTCAAGGAATCGTCATCTTTCGTCAAGACTTCTGGTGCGGGACATCGCGCCGTAGATCGCAGGGTCTGAATCAGGGGAATCGGGTCGATATCCCAAGTTTTCGACTGAATGTCGAACTCCTTGTAACATCGATGAGCGTGCTTCGTTCGAAGTTCTCTGAATCGTTCCGCCGCTATTCCTTCATCGGTTTCCAGCCAACATTGAGCCTCGTCGGGGGTCATTTCCAAAAACTTTTCCGCGTTCGGATCCTCCCGCAACAAGTTTGAGAGTGCCTTGAACAGATAACGTTGGACAAACATTTCGTTTTAGCTGAAATCGAAAGATGTATGTGCCAACGCACGCTCGAAGCAACAACTTTGAGTTCGAGAACATCCTATGAGTCTACATGTACGACAGTAGTGGATTGTTGGGGAGCTTTTGACAAGGTGAGCTCCGGGGGCGGGGTTGGGGCGCCAAAAGGTAGAGGAGGCAATTCGCTTGTGGATTACCGTGAGTTCTTTCGGAATGTGCGCACTTTCCACTTCCAAGTCAGACTTGAGAAGCTTCGAGAGCAGGAGCATCAAATCCGGGGAGAAGTCTTCCGCTCCTTGGCTCTTTTTCACTGTGTTCAGTGTCAGGACATTGTAGAAACCCGACGGCATTGTGGCTGCCATGAGTCCGTCCATGAAAGAGTGCAACTTTGAAATTTGTCGGATGACGCTGAAGAAGAGAGATAACGCGTCGTCGTTTTCCGGTCGGTCCAAACGAAGCTGATCGGCTTTTCGTCTCATTTTCTCAACCAAAGGTTTCAGATCGCGGAGGGCCTGCAGAAACGGACGCCATTTAAAAGTGCACATCTAGGCAATTCGAAAGCTTGTTCTGACAACACACAGAGATCGGGCCAACTTCACCCACACCAAAGGTAATCAAAACGAGACCCAAGGCCGAAGGCTCATTTCCCTTGTGCACTATGCCTTCCTTAAGTGCCTCATGGTCGGAAATGTCGTAACCAAACATGGCAACCGCGGTTGTTTTCACCATCGTTTTGTTATTAGCAAAGCCGTTCTGCAACGAACCGGGATCGAGGTTATCTCGAGAAAGGAATCTGGCGAATCTGGTGAACGTGAAGTGAATGCTGTTAACGTACTTGAGAGAAGCTCATGAAGCTCTTCTTGCCGCAACTGATGTTAAACAGATACGTGAATTGGCTCGGATCAGTTGTGACCCATTCAAATTTCTTTCTACTGAAAGCCTCGAAGATCAGGTTGCCGATTATAGAAATACTCAGGGTTGAGAACACGCCGGGCATCACCTCACTGAAAGAAACCACGAGTGAAAATTTCCTCCGCTGCTTCGACCTTCAATTGGAAGATTGAGAGAGGTTGAACTCACTCAAGATTGGCCCGGCTGAGAATTTCTTTGTTGGTATAAAATCCGGAGTTGAAATCATGTCGGATCTCGAAGTCACTTTCACGCAGGAAAGAGGTTACGGGACGAGATTGAAGGAGGTAGATCCTCCCTCCAACAACGGCCCACTCGATGTCTCGGGGAGAATCTGTGATATCCGTCAGCTGAAACAACGGACAGTTCATCAATGTGGTTCTTTTGCGACATTCTTCGATTTCCCATATTGAAAACATGTTTTCGATCCGAAATCAGTGAAGTTCCGGAGCTCTTTCCATGAATGTTCCGGAACTACACTCACCGCGGCCCCGATCGAAGCGATCCCAATCGCAAGCTCATCGGTCAAGCAAAAGTTTTGCTTTTTGTCCGATTCGATTCTCATTTCTTTGGTGCCGCTCCCGTCGTCTGATTCGACCACCATGCTGTCTTTCGCACCGCACTGAAAAGAAAGAGTTTCGTGAGGTCGTTTCGATGAATGTTTGTCAAAATGTCGTCCATCGCTGGATTCAACGAATCAATGCTCCGCAATGTCGCGAAAGTTCAATCGATATTCTACGTAATATTTATGGCTGGACAACTCGTGAGAAGAATCCTCACCGCTTTGGCTTCTAGAACGATGTCAGTTCCCGACCGGCGCAAAGAATACGTGTCTGGATCCGCAGTGGCCGAAACGACAGACTCGCCGAGACCGAAATTAGCGGTGATGAAGATACCCAAGGGGTGCGACGTCACCGGATCGCAGGTGAACATCACTCCCGCGCTCTCAGCGCTCACCATCTCTTGAACCACGACCGCCATCGAACTGTTGAGGGCTTGGCCGTACTGGCGTTTGTAGTTGACAGCTGGAACAGAAGACTCTTTGAACTATGATCTCTCTCTCGGAAGGGACTTGTTACATCAAACTCGATGATTCACATACCAGTCAGAGCGAATTGCGAAGCCCAACATTTGACCACCGCCGACGCGATCGCTCGTTCTCCTTTCACTCCGAGGTAGGTGGTCATTTGTCCCGCAGCCGACATCTCTTCGGAGTCCTCGCCCACGGCGGACGAGCGCACCGCAAACTTCTTCAGATACCACAGAGGACCAAAAGAATCGTGCAACTTCTCCATCAGCTAAGGAAGGGATGGGAAGAAGCAACGGAGCTCTGAATCGTTGTGAATCTTTTGGTATATACTCATACTATCATGAGATTCTGGCTGATGGGAGTTTTTAGGGAAGAATTTCGACTCACCGATCAAATGTGAATCAAACACTCACCAATTTCTGGATGGATTCCGGCAGAGTGGCTTCGGAGATGACGGAAACACATCTATCTGAGGCTGCCTTCAAGACCGCCAAATCGGCCCTTTTGCTGGACTCGAGGAGCTCTTCGATCGCGCTCGAAACTTCGGGCGTACCAGCGAACAGGGCGTAAGCGTTCACTGTCAACACGACAGCCGACGGAACCATAAACTGAAATCAGAAGTTTATCGTCCGGGAACAGAAACCGAACGGGCGGGAAACACTTCTCTCTGCATTTACTGAATCTCACCGTTTTCAAATGCTCAGAAATGGCAGTGAGCACGGCCAACGAGCTGCCTTTGCCGCCAGTCAGTTTCGGATCCTTGCAGGCGGCATCCGACGTGCTCAGGATGAGGCTCTCGTTCTGTTCGTCGGGGATTTGCAAAAATTGGCAACTGGAAGAATCATAGCTGCCGAATGTTTTTGAAGGGGAAAGGGAAACTTCTCAGTCAGTTGAGGAGAGATCGAAATGAATTCAATTTTGCTTCATTCGTACAGTTCGAGCTTCCTCGACGGCGGCTCAATTCCCAGGCGATGCCTAAAAAGTGTTCGCATCGATCGGAACTCTTCCATCTCGACGATCAAGCTACTGTTGCATACTCCCAAATCAACCAGACCGAGGTCGAGCAAGTACTTCCGTCCCGCTAGAAATGGAAATCGGTGTATGTGCGATTTGAAGATGTCACGATCGGACTCACCGATGAGACTTCTCGGAAAAATGGAAACGAGTCGTGGCACACTTACCCACGACGAAGCCAAGCTTCATCTGGGAGAGTTCTTCATCCAAAGGATGCGAAATCCACTTTGTCTTCCGAATCGGCTGCACGTAGTGAGCGGGACTGCAGCAATAGCCGTAGGCCTTGTCCCCTGCCTCGATCGCTGTGAAAGTCGTTCCATTCTGGAAAACAAAAATCGTTTTAGCGAGGCCTCTCCGCGACCATTGGGAGCAACGTGAGAAACTCACCTCGGCATAACCTGTGTAAATTCTCGCGCCCCTCAACAGATTCGAATCCCCGAAGAACTTCAAGCGAGACCCGAAAAGCATCAACTCCTCCTTCTGGCCGTCGAGCGCGATCTCGGCGAAGACTGAGACAGGTTGGGATATGGCTTGACATGTTTTGCAACACCTGTCGGGACGGAGAAATGGCTTGAGATTCGGTTTCCTGATCGAACTGAAGGAAAACAGATTCTCTTTCCACCTACTTTGAAATCTCGAGTTTGACTTCCTCGAGGCTTTCCTCACACTCGAATCGTCTCGCTAAGAAGGACGGCCTCACTTGTTTCGGGAGCTCAAGAGTGTGTCCGACCATGGCGACTTGGGCTCCAATCCGAACGTGGACCTTGGTTTCCTTTCCAAGTTCGTCCATCATGACGTTTAGAGCTAAACGCCATCCCCTCATCGGTGCATTGCATTGCAAACGGATGCCACCGGCGCTGTACGCGTGCTCTGAGGTCAGAGAATCAGAATCTCTGAGAATTCATCCGAGGAAATATCCTGCGACGAAGCATCGAGTCTTCGGAGATCACTCACCGCCACTGTTGTCTTTGTAGAAAGTCTCTTCCAACTCGAAGTGACGGCCGTTAATGTCCAACTTCGCCCAAACCCTCGCGATCTGTTGTTGAGTACGTTCGAAAAAGATCTCCAAAAACGCGTGCCGTGTCGGATCACAGACGAACCAGTGTATCCAATCCTGCCTCTCCTAAAATAATTCACAAATAAGAAGAAGCTGATGCTTCACTGAATCGACAGTCTCAGATCGTCGAAATTTGGCAGAACAGTACTCAATGTTGGTACATGAGATGTTGACTTCCAGTTTCCAAAGACAGACCTTCGTGAAAGCGGCGACAGGAGAGTCGAACTCCCAATCTTTCGACGGATAGATCGCATTCAGTTTCACGGGATCATCCGCTTTTTTCCAAGTGTACACCGGGAACTCCAAGTCGAGTTGAGCCAGCTGAGAACGCGCGTAGCGCTTGAGGACATCCTGCCTCCCCATCTGCCTGGAATGAGAGCCATGTTCCAGGTTTCCTGAGAGGCTACCTCAGAGCGACTCGATACACTCACTTTGGTCTTGTTTTGGTGAAGAGACTTTCAGAAGATCAGGGTTCGAGATAATCTTCCAGAACCCGATCTGAAGGGTCAAAACAGGTTCCAGAGTCTTGGAACCGATTTGACGAAGCCAAAATCGATTTCAGGAACTCTGGATTCTTCATTTGCCTTGAGCCAAATGAGTTTTTCCGTAAGAGACAAATTAATCCTAAACGCTTGTAAGTACAGAAACTTGGGGAAGCTTTCACAAATGACAGGTTCGGCCTTAACTCATTTGGAGCTGCCGCGGCACTGAGTCCAAAACGTTCTCTTCCATTAAGTCTGTGATAATGCAAAAGATTTACGATTTTTCAAACAATGGGATCTAAATTGCAGACTTGTCATCGCTATCAAAGAGAATGTTATCGATAGCAGCGCTTAATGCAATCCGTCTTAACACTGACGACGCGTTTTTCTTCGCGGTATCGAGCTCACTCTCATCGATTCAAATCATTGCCCGATGTTGGTTCTCTGTTCTGGGAGGGCTCGCTGTGAATGATTCGAATCTGAGATGGAATCTTTCACTCTCCAGACGTTGACTATTGATCAAGGTCGAACCAATCGAGGCAGACTTACTATTCAGAATGTTCAGCGCAGTTCTCACCGCTGGGCAGTGCTTTCTCAAGTCGGGTTTTCGAAATAACTTCTTGAAGTCGTGAGATGGAAACTATTAACATGAACGAATTTCGTAAACCAAAGAGTTTATAGTCAATCAGAATTCAGAGTACAAACAGATGGCCGTAAGTGTACTGTTTGACAGATGGACGAGGAATCGAGAAAGAAAGGGTTCTCTAAGACACAAAGCAGCCAAGGAATTTCGCTCGATCGCTATTCGGCACGTTCCTGAAAAGAGAGCGAAAAGAAGTTTTTGATCTCACCTTTGCTGTTCCGTGAGAACAACTGTCGAGGATTGACACTGGGCCACGCAAGAGCAACTCACTGCGCGGACGTGAGGCGCACCGGCTCTGGAGCAATGCGATTTGTTCGCTTTCGCGAGATGGCAGCCAAGGAGAGCGTGAGACTCGACGACATTTGCTCTCGCTTTGCAAGGCCGCTTCACGATCATGAGTTTCGAGTAATGTAAACTTGCGAACGACCAATCATCCAGGAGATTGAAATCTCAAGGACGGACTGCAGAAACGAGATAAAGATTACCAATTGGCCTGATTTCCCAGGAACTCGAGCTCACAGATATAATCGTTCATTCAGAATTTTGGTTTATTGTTCTCTTTGCCACAGATTATGAGATGAGTTGTGAAGAAAATTATCGAGGATAACGAGTCGTCCATTGTTCCTAAACCTCATGCTTCACATTGGATGAGAGGCGTCATGTCGTCACGCGGATCACGAGCGTTCATCTTTTCATTTGGCTCGGACAGAGTTTGTGTCTTCGACTCCATCATTGGATCTTCAGCCGAGTCGTTTGACGATTTTTCGATCTCCTGCATCTGTTCTGGGTGTGATTGCGTGGCTCCGTCCAGTTGCACGGTTTCTTCCGGTTCCTGTGGGTCAGGAGATTTGTGGAGAATCCCTTTGTTTCCCTCCAATGTCACGATATCTCCCGATTTGACGAATTCGGTCACACCACTAAGGCCCACTATTGCCGGCAACCCGTACTCTCTCGCGACAACAGCGCCATGCGACAAGAGACCGCCGACTTCGGTGACGACACCGCCGAGAAGTGGGAAGTAAGGGGTCCACCCTGCAACATTTCCTCCTTTTGAGTCTCTCCAACTTCCATCATTCTCTGACGTAATCGATGTAATTTGACGAAAACGGTGCCCGCTCGAAACGCGATCGAGTTCGGATGTTTGATTTCATACCTGTATCGGTGGCCCGTGTCACCAGAATCTCGCCTTTCTTGATCAGATGTGCTTCAGTGAGGAAGTCGAGTACAACACGCGCTGGCCCCGTTACAACGCCTTCACTCACTGGAACTCCCTCCATGCTCTCAGCGTTCGGGTCGATGACGATCGTTGCTGAGTCGATCTGTTCGTCGTTTCAAGTCAGTTCAAAATCACTCTTTCAGGAAGACATTCGCCACAAAAGTTCAACTCACTGGCTTGGGCATCCCATGAAGCAAAACCGGGAAGCGCTCCTGGTCGAGGACGGGATGCATCTTCTGCCTCCGAAGAGCTCTACAAGAGATATGTAGTTTGGATTTAGTAGTTATGGATCTGGAGACAGAGGGAACCTCGATATGTACTCACCTCGGTAACAATGACGGATCCTTCGTCGTGATGAGTCGATAGAGTTCGTCGCAGCTGAGGAAGAATACCAACTCGGGGTCCGGAAGTCTGCCTTCGACGTAAAGTTGGAGACCAACTTTGCGCATTGCAAGACGAACCGCGTGGATGCTTTTAACTAGAGCCGACTTCGTGGCCTCTCTCGCGTACACAGCGTATTGAGCTTTCGGGATCAGGAAATTGAGAAGTTTCCTTTGGAGCAGACTCGGTCGTTTCGGTAACTGGTCGACGGTCAAGGAATCGTCATCTTTCGTCAAGACTTCTGGTGCGGGACATCGCGCCGTAGATCGCAGGGTCTGAATCAGGGGAATCGGGTCGATATCCCAAGTTTTCGACTGAATGTCGAACTCCTTGTAACATCGATGAGCGTGCTTCGTTCGAAGTTCTCTGAATCGTTCCGCCGCTATTCCTTCATCGGTTTCCAGCCAACTCAGAGCTTCTTCGGGGGACATTTCCACAAATCTGTCCCCGTTCGGATCTTTCCTCAAAGCGTTAGAGAGTGCCTGCAATGGAAGAACAAACAATCCATCTCAGATAACGGAGCCAACGCATGAACTCAGTTTCACCTGAGGAAGCCTGTTCCTTCTCCTCACGAATCTTGTCCTCAGATAGTTCCGAATGACGAACGACCTCAAGACGAGAACGACCTCAAGACGACCTCACGTAACGAGAATCGTGTGTGGATTACCGTGAGTTCCTTCGGGATGTGTGCACTCTCCACTTCCAAGTCAGACTTGAGAAGCTTCGAAAGCAGGAGCATTAAATCCGGGGAGAAGTCTTCCACGCCTTGGCTGTTTTTCACTGTGTTCAGTGTCATGATGTTGTATATCGCCGAAGGCATTGTTGCTGCCATTAGACCTTCGATGAAGGGGTCCAACTTGGGAATTTGTCGAATGACGTTCAGGAACAGAGTCAAGGAGTCCTCTTTCTCCGGTGACTCGAAACGGAACGAATCCGCTTCCAAGCGGGTTTTCTTCACGAGAGGTTTGAGATCACGCAGCGCCTACGGAAACAGACTTCTTGGCATCAGTGGAATCGGGACAGGAATTGAAAGTTCTGAATGTTTCAGCAGAGCCCTGAGAGTTCGAGACGATCGTTCATACTCACGATCAGCATCATCGAGACGATGCCAAAGATGGGCATATCAGCTCCCTTATGCACTATGCCTTTTTTCAGAGCTTCATGATCGGAGATATCGTAACCGAACATGGTGATCGCGTTCGTTCTCATGATCTTAGGGTTGCTGGCGAACCCGTGCTGGAAGCAACAACAACAATTTTGACTTAGCGTATCACATTCCGGATTTTACTTCAGTCGGCCCCATCCGACCTCAGGCAAGTCAAGGATCTGAAGACCCTCCGGATAGCCAAGTTCGGTGACTCACTTGAGAGAAGTTCATGTAGGTCTTTTTGCCACATCCAGCGTTCTGAAAATATGTGAATTGACTGGGGTCGCTTTTCCCCCATTCGACTTTCTTTTTGCCGAAAGTTTCGAAGAGCAGGTGGCCGAAAACGGATATTCCAAGACTTGAGAAAGCGCCGGGCATAACTTCGCTGCAAGGTGTCACGATTAGCTCTTGGCATCCTGGAGTCGTTCAAGGGCCCTGCATGCTGCATATTTTGAGAGCTCATGTCATACAGGTTCACCTACTCCAAGTTAGCGCGGCTCAAGATTTCACGGTTGGTGTAGAATCCGGAGTTGAAGTCATGTCGAATCTCGAAGTCACTTTCACGCAGGAAAGAAGTTACGGGACGAGATTGAAGGAGGTAGATCCTCCCTCCAACAACGGCCCACTCGATGTCTCGGGGAGAATCTGTGATATCCGTCAGCTGAAACAACGGACAGTTCATCAATGTGGTTCTTTTGCGACATTCTTCGATTTCCCATATTGAAAACATGTTTTCGATCCGAAATCAGTGAAGTTCCGGAGCTCTTTCCATGAATGTTCCGGAACTACACTCACGGCAGCTCCAATGGAAGCGATCTCGATCGCAAGCTCATCGGTCAAACAAAAGTTTTGCTTTTTGTCCGATTCGATTCTCATTTCTTTGGTGCCGCTCCCGTCGTCTGATTCGACCACCATGCTGTCCTTCGCACCGCACTGAAAAGAAAGAGTTCTGTGAGGTCGTTTCGATGAATGTTTGTCGAAATGTCGTCCATCGCTTTATTCAACGGATCAATCCTCCGCAATGTCGCGGAAGTTCAATCGATATTCTACGTAGTATTTATGGCTGGACAACTCGTGAGAAGAATCCTCACCGCTTTGGCTTCTAGAACGATGTCAGTTCCCAACCGGCGCAAGGAATACGTGTCTGGATCCGCAGTGGCCGAAACGACAGACTCGCCGAGTCCGAAATTAGCGGTGATGAAGATACCCAACGGGTGCGACGTCACCGGATCGCAGGTGAACATCACTCCCGCGCTCTCAGCGCTCACCATCTCTTGGACCACGACCGCCATCGAACTGTTGAGGGCTTGGCCGTACTGGCGTTTGTAGTTGACAGCTGGAACAGAAGACTCTTTGAACTATGATCTCTCTCTCGGAAGCAACTTGTTACATCAAACTCGATGATTCACATACCAGTCAGAGCGAATTGCGAAGCCCAACATTTGACCACCGCCGACGCGATCGCTCGTTCTCCTTTCACTCCGAGGTAGGTGGTCATTTGTCCCGCAGCCGACATCTCTTCGGAGTCCTCGCCCACGGCGGACGAGCGCACCGCAAACTTCTTCAGATACCACAGAGGACCAAAAGAATCGTGCAACTTCTCCATCAGCTTGAGAAGTGGCGAAGAAGAGAACACTTTCAGATGTATGTACACTCAATCGTTTCCCTAGAGCTACGCAATTCAGAAAAGCTCTCTCCGCGCTCACCAGTGTTTGAATCGATTCAGGGAGCGGAACTCTCGATACCGCGGCCACACATTTGACCGAAGCTATCCCCAGAGCTTCCAGGTTTGCTTCTTTACTCTGCTCAAGGAATTCGTCGATGGCCTTTGAAGCTTCGGGTGTTGCGACGAACACAGAGTACGCGTTCACTGTCAGAACGACCGCTGCCGGAACCGTGAACTAAAATCACAGAACTCCGTAAATCGGACGCGCCAAAATGACAAGTGACAAAAGCTCATCTCGTAATTGTGATGCATATCTCACAGTTTCCAGATGTTCGGAAATCCCAGAGAGTGCGGCGAGTGAGCTACCCTTGCCGCCAGTGAGACTCGGGTCCTTGCAGGCTGGATCTGATGTGCTCAAGAGGAGGCAGTCGATCTTTTCCTCGGGGAACTCTAGAAGATTGACCCTGAAACAGTCCTCTTCCTTGAATTTCTCTTGGTAGAGATCAGAACAGTGCATAGAAGACGTGGAGTAAAAGTCATTTGACGGAATGTATGGTTAGAAGAGGAAAATGGGGAACTAATAAACTGCACGAACAGTTCAAGCTTCGTCTGCGGTACGCTTACTCGGACTTCCGATCGCTTCAGAAGTGTCCTGATCAATCTGAACTTCTCTTTTCCGGCGAGTAGACTTCCCTCGGCGACATTTTGTCGTTCTTCTGTTCCTCGCGGACCCAGTTCGAGTTCGTATTTGCTCCCGGCTGACGATGGAAGCGGAGTGGAAACGTTATTTTTCCATAACGATGAAGCAAAGATCTCTCTGCGCTGAGGCCAATCTCGACTCACCCGCTTCGAAGTTGAGTTGCACGTCAGGAAGGTCTCCGTGCACGTGATGAGAGATCCAACGTGTCTTACGGATCGGCTGAACGAAGTGGTTAGGAGTGGAGCAATAGCCGTACGCCTTATTTCCAGCTTCTATCGCGGTAAACGTTGTTCCATTCTGGAGAGTCAACATCACATACATACATCATCAACAAAGCCGGCGCGATCGATCGCTGCGCATTCAGAGACTAACCTCGGCGTATCCGACGTAAATCCGAGTGTTCTGTAGGAGATTCGACTCTCCGAAGAACTTCAGACGGGACCCAAATAGCATCAACTCTTGCTTCTGACCATCGAGAGCGATTTCAGCAAAAGCTGAGACTGGTTGACAGATAGCTTGACAGGCTTCGGCGCACCTTTCAGAACAGAAAAACAATTTGGATGAACACGTTATCGGAATGCAAATGTAATGTGGGAATCAAGATACATAACTTCGACCAGTTTTCTCTCGACAAACTTTGAAATTTCGAGTTTGGCCTCCCCGAGGTTTGTCGTTCCTTGGAAACGTCGCGCCAAGAAGGACGATCTGACTTGCTTCGGCAGCTCAAGGGTGTGTCCTACCATCGCGACTTGAGCTCCTACTCGCACGTGAACTTTAGACCCGGTGTCCGGTTCGTCCATCATAACGTTCAATGCTAAACGCCATCCTCTCATCGGTGCAGTGCACTCCAAGCGGATCCCACCCGCACTGTATGCGTGTGCTGAAAGCACGAGAATACGATCAAATATGGATAAAGAGTGTACGTCATTGGCTCACAAACTCCTGCTAGCTCCCGGGTCCTAAATGAAAGCTCACCGTCACTATGGTCTTTGTAGAAGGCATTGTTTAACACCAGGAGACGATCATTTATTTTCAGCTGAGCCGAAACGTTTGCAATCTGCTGTGGAGTTCGTTCGAAAGAGATTTCCAGGTGTGTCCCCTGTGACGGATCGCAGACGAACCAGTGTATCCAGTCCTGCCTTACCTAATCATCGTCAAAGGGGAATATACGAAAATAATGTCGGAATTCTAAATCTCATGATATTTCGTATAATGAGGAAAAATGATTAGTCCGGATGCTTGAAGTTTGTGCTAAGAACCCAGGCTCGGACCTTCTTTAGAGCGGCGAATGGAGAATCCAGCTCCCACTCCCTCTGCGAGAAGATTGCATTCATTTTGATGGGATCATCTGTCGTCTCCCAAGTGAACACCGGAAGCTCGAGGTCCAACTTTGCCAATTCACTACGCGCGTGGCGCTTGAGGGTGGCGAGCCTCACCATCTGAGGGCAATGCGAACATCATTAGTTGGATGGACTGGACGCCTTCGCTGTCATCAAGCTTCCGATTCATGGATTCGAACAATTTGCAACGTGGTGACTCGAATTGTTCGCTATCAAGAGATATCACTATTAATCCCTGGAAGAAAATGGCGTTTTCTCTATGCGAAGGTTCGCAGTGCGAACGAAACACAGCGAATTGTTCTCGAGGAGTCTGTTCGAAGTCGAGGATTCAAGGTTGTTCCATTCGACGCAGACCAGCTATTTGTGCTACTCGCTCACCTTGAGAATGCGCTGTGGTACACGAAGAAGCGTTTCGGAAACTTAGAAAAGTGAGATACCGCTACAGGGGGGGGGGGTCCGCAAACTTTACTCCGGACTCACTGGATGTTACCTACGGAACGAATATTTCAGTTGAGAAAACTGTTGGCCTCACCTTGCTAAATTGTCAAAGCGAAGGAGTTCCGGAGGATCAATTCCGATGCACCTATCGAATGAAAAGTTCACCGCCTCGAGAGCAATGCGACCCGTTCATCTTGGCTGACCCGCGGTAGGGGAGAGCGTGAGCGTTGATCGACGGACTTACCGTCGAGTGTCCTTGCCACGAGAAGGCCGCGCCGTTTCCCAAAGTGTTCAGCTTTCTCTGTCAAGTTGCTTGTCAACTCGACAGTTCTTCTGCTAAGCGGAAAAAGCGAATGGCCTTGGATTCTGAGAGCGTGACTTGGATTAGTATTTCAACTTTCTCATCATCAGGCGATTGAGTAAGATGCTTCCAACGACACCATCTCGGGTGTTAGAATCTGCTGTGGAAATACTTCTGAAAGGACGACACAAGAACACCGTGTTGGCTAGGCTACAGAAAGAGAATTGGAGGTAATCTCATGACGCTACCATCCAAGAAGGCAGAGCAGCAGACAACGGGAATCAAACCCAGCAGTACACCCGTCCTTCACTCTTGAAAGGTCGAGACTCGAGTTTCATGGCCCTTTACACTTTCGTTGAGTTCTGAGCCCGTGATCCCCAAAACTGATAAGGAGAATAATTATATCTCCCACTGATTCGTGATGTTTTCTGATCTTGATGAATGAAGTCCAAGTCAATGCCCTCCTCTATCGACGATGTCCGGGACTCCTTGCAGCCCTCGGCCGATAACAGCGTTGGAGGAGTTCAAACGAAGAAACCCCAATCTTCAATCGAGAAGGAATGTTATTCCGTGGAAGACTTTATTTCTCCCTCGACAGCATTTGTTAGTTCAACCGGGGAGGCGAATATGTATATCACTCCTAGTTTTCAAGGTTCACGTTCAATCAAGGGCGATATATCCGATGAGGCCACATCGACGTCGGTCGTTCCATTCCGCTTTGACGCTGAATCGTTTTGATCCTGCGAGAGCTCTGTCTCCTGTTTTTGTTGCACTTCTGTGTCCTCTGTACTCCTCCGCGGCACATTTGACGCTCCCGCCGGCCCAGTCTCTCCTGCGGCGTCCTCTGTGTCTTCGGAGTTTGGCTCAGCCGCAGTCTCTTGCGAATGTTCTTGTCTGGAGGAAGCGATTTCTTCAATCTGCTCGGTTTGAGGCGGCGGGGATTTATGGAGAATTCCTTTGTTTCCGTCCAACGTGACAATGTCTCCGGATTTCACGAACTCCGTGACACCGATGAGTCCGGCGATCGCTGGTAATCCGTACTCCCTCGCAACGACAGCTCCGTGGGATAAGAGACCGCCTACTTCGGTGACAACGCCGCCAAGGAGCGGGAAATAAGGAGTCCATCCTGGAAGGAAATCGTTCGTCAGTCTCCTCCGAGTTCTCCTTTTTGTTCTCTCCGGATGAGTCCGCAACTGTACAGTACCTGTGTCTGTAGCGCGTGTGATGAGGATTTCGCCTTTTTGGATGAGATGTGCTTCAGTGAGGAAGTCGAGTACGACGCGTGCGGGACCTTCTACCACGCCCTCGCTCACAGGAGTTCCCTCCAAGCTCTGCGCATTTGGGTCTGTTGTGATCGTTGATGAGTCAATCTGTCAATGGGGAAACGAGACATTTGAACTAGAAACTTGTGGATGAATGCATGATCCTTTGCTGATAACCTGTTGCAACCGTCGAACTCACTGGTTTGGGTACTCCGTAGAACAAAACCGGGAATCGTTCTTGGTCGAGAACAGGATGCATCTTCTGTCTCCGAAGAGCTCTGCGGAATTCATTCTTCTAATGTGTTATGGGATCTCGAGTTTCAAAACGAATTCATAACCGATCTTGCAACCAGCAATACTTTGGCGTCTCGTGCCCTCATTTCGAAGACGTCAAGGCTCACCTCGGCAACAGGGATGGATCCCTCGTTGTCATGAGTCGGTACACTTCATCGCAATTGAGGAAGAACATCAATTCGGGATCCGGAAGTCTACCATCAGCTTGAAGTTGCAGAGCAACTTTGCGCAAGGCCAAACGTATGCCGTGAACGCTCTTCACGAGAGCTGACTTCGTGGCCTCTCTAGCGTAAACAGCGTATTTCGCTCTCGGTATAAAATAATTCAAAAGTCTCCTCTGCATCAGAGACGGTCGCTTAGGGAGCTGATCAACATTCAAGGAGTCCTCCTCTCTATTCGGACTGCTCTGCTCCGGGCAGCGGACGGTAGACTGGAGAGTTCGAACCAGCGGTATTGGATCGATATCCCAAGTTTTCGCGTGAAAATCGAATTCTTTATAACAACGGTGAGCGTGTTTCGACCGAACCGTTCGGAATCGTTCGGCGGCGACACCGAGATCGCTTTCGAGCCACTTCAGAGCCTCTTCGGGAGTCATTTTCAGAAAACTATCAGCCATGGGATCTTCTCGTAGAAGGTTGGAGAGCTCCTTGAAAGGAATTCCGATCGAATGAACATCTTCAACTTTCTTACCAATGTTTCGGTCAACCATTCTATCCAGGTGGAAATCGGAAAACTACCGTTAGCTCCTTGGGGATGAGAGCGCTTTCCACTTCCAGATCAGAGCGAAGCAGTTTGGACAGCAGGCTCATGAGTTCAGGAGAGAACTCCTCCATGCCCTGACTGTTCTTCACAACATTCAACGTGAACATGTTATAGATTCCCGACGGCATGGAGGCGTTCATGAGTCCATCCATGAAGAAGTCCATTTTCGGAATCTGTCGAAGTATGCTCATGTACTGCCCCAAAGCATCGCTGTTCTCCGGTACGTCAATGCTGAATTTCTCCGCCTCAGCCTTGACTTCCTTCACCGTACTCTTGAGCTTCCACAAAGCCTGCGGAATCAAAGATAAGCTCAGCTAGGGATCGGAGGCTCTCATTCCTGCATTCGTACAATTCTTGGTCATTCACTCGCGGTGAGGTCCTCCCTCCGAAAACAGTATATCCTCGATTATTTCAAATCCAATCATAATTCAAATCATTGCGATTATGTACACCCTCGTATATGCAGCATTTCTCCGGACGAAAAAAGAGTTTTGACTTTCTGAGAAGAGGCGCTCTTTGAGCACGCGAAACAGGTTGCAAGTAAAGCTGGAGAGGTAGTGACGAAGATCAAGCATTCCGTCCATCATCCAACAAAAACTCGTTTCCGACTTTTCTGCACGATTCGCTGGAAACAGTCATGCTGGAAGCAAATCTGGAGCTTACATTGAGCATCAGTTTTGCGAATTTCCAGCCTGATGCAGCACCTGTGCCGTGGACGATGCCGTTCCTCAGGGCTTCGTGTTCACTGATGTCGTAACCGAACATGGTGACTGCTGAACCCTTCATGATGGTCTTGTTTTTGGCCAAGCCATTCTGTAAGATAGAAGTCATCAGGAGATAGCCGTCGGAGGATATCAGTTCTCCACCTACCGCCAATTTTGCGGAGTCTCCAGCAGGGAACTCACTTGAGAGAAGTTCATGAACGTCTTCTTCCCGCAAGTGCTGTTTTGGATATAAACGAACTGACTCCGATCTGTGTTTCCCCATTCAGTTCTGCTTTTGTTTATGCTTTCAAAAAGTAGGTGGCCCACGATTGAGACTCCCAGCGTCGAAAACGCACCAGGCATCACTTCGCTGTAGGAAAACGATTAATTGGAAGGTTACAATATGAAGTAAGTCCCGTTTCGAGGAAAACTATCTTCGAAGCACGAGAAAGTCGAGCACACCAAAGGATCGAGACACGACTTTCGGGGAAAGGGAAGCTCCCCGCCGCGATATCTTTCAGAATCGAGTCCGTGGAATACTCGGTTGAATGATGGTTCATTGTGGTTCCTGATGATATCGATATTCAGTGTTTCTCAAAATGATATCATCCAAGGCCGTGTGAGTGTTTTCAACTCTGAGAGGTCTGTTATTGATTCGTTATTCCATTGGAAGTTGCTTACTCGAGATTTGCGCGGCTCAAAATCTCTCTGTTGGTGTAGAAGCCCGAATTGTAGTCATGTCGTATCTCGAAGTCACTTTCTCGGAAGAAAGAGGTCACTGGACGAGATTGGAGGAGGTAAATATCCCCCTCAACCACGGCCCACTCGATGTCTCGCGGAGAATCGGTGACATCGCTCAACTTGAATAAATTGTGGATTGGTTATCGCTCCGTCTCTTCCAATAAGTGCTCTGAAACCTGGAACAGGTGGCTCAGCCTACCGCAGCTCCAATGGAAGCGATCTCGATTGCACGTTTGTCGGTCAAGCAAAATGTCTTCGCACTCTCCTCGGGGATGATCTTCTCTTCCGTTCCGCTCCCCAACTTCGATTCGACCACCATACGATCTTTGACACCGCACTGGAAAAAGTTTGGTTTGAGCGGTTCACTTGCTTTCATGAATTCTTCCGGGCTGAAAGTTCGCAGGAATGACAGTCGTCAGCGAGATCACGGGACAACAGAACGAGGGCGGCGAAAATTCTTTTCAGAGCCGGAGGAATAAGGAAGAACTCCTCCTCGCCGAATGATCCTCGGTATGCGCCCGATAATATGAAATCAGAGGGAACTCACCGACTTTGAGACCAACTCGATCTGAGATCCCACGCGACGCAAGGAGAAAGTGTCAGGATCGGCCGTCGCCGAAACCACGGACTCACCGAGCCCAAAGTTCGCGGTGATGAAAATTCCCGATGGATTTGATGTCACCGGATCACAGGTAAACATGACTCCGGCGCTTTCGGCGCTTACCATTTCCTGCACCACGACAGCCATTGAGCTATTCAAGTCTTGGCCGTACTGACGTTTGTAGTTGATAGCTGCAAGCACAAGAAAAGGTTCCTATGGAAGTTGACGAAATGGCATTATTCTCCTGGATCCTTGCTCATTCCGTGGATCGCTTACCTGTCAAAGCGAATTGGGACGCCCAGCATTTAACGACGGCTGCGGCAATTTTTCTCTCTCCTCTGACTCCGAGGAAAGTAGTCATCTGGCCGGCCGCGGACATTTCTTCGGAATCTTCGCCCACGGCTGAAGACCTCACGGCGAACTTCTTTGAGAACCAAGCGAAACCGAACACTTCTCGGAGTTTCTCCATGAGCTGTGGATGAGAGAAACGGAT